>JAODAL010006194.1:0-135885 GCA_025379985.1 Phyllomedusa bahiana | reverse complement strand
GGGTCTCCCACTTTAAACCGGTCCCCAAATCCGCGTTTTGGGGGTAACCCTAACCCCGGTTTAATTTTAAAAACCCGCACCCCAAAACCCCCCGCCTTGCCTGCCGCCTCCCCGAAAAATCTCCCCGCATCCGCTCATTCCTAAAATTGACACCCCCAAAAAATGTGGTCCATCCCCGGGCCCATCTCCCGCCTGGGACACGGCAACCTCCTTCTCTGGGGGCCCTCCCACCCAAGCCCCCTTCGTCCCCTCCAATCCACCCTTTAACCCCTGCTGCCCGTTTTAATCCCCTCCCCCCTCGTTTAACTCCTCTGCCCCCCCCTCCCCAACCCCCTTCCTGGTTCCCCCATTCCCCAGCTTTCATTTCAAGCTATAACCATGACTTTAAAAGGCTCCCCTTGACCTCTCTCCTCCATAACCCTCGGGCCCAAATTTCCGGGAAACTCCCCCCGGGAAAATCCCCCTCCCACAGGTTTTTCTCCTCTGCCCCCCCCCCTTATCAGTCCCCCCAAAAAACCTTCTCCAAGATTTTCTCTCGTGCTTCCCCCCACTCTGGAACTCCCCTGCCCCAAACACAAAACTCTCCCCACTCTCACCAACTTAAAAGGGGTAACCCGGGAAAACCCATTTTTTCAGGTTCCCCTTAAAACCTTCATTTAAACTTTCCCCAACCCCCCCTATACATGTTTTGCCCCCACCTCCTGTCTCTTTCCCCCCCCTTGTGATTGAAAGCCCTGCGGGTAGGGCCCTCTCTCCCTCTGCGGCAAATTGTCTTTTTTTTCTTTTATTTTTGGGACTCTTTTAACTTATGTATTGTATGAAACCCCCCTCGATTGTACAGCCCCCTGGAATAAAGGGCCCGCTTTAAAATATAAATAATAAAAAAAAAATTAATAATAAAATTTTTTTAGTAATTAATGCAAAAAAACCCAAAGGTTTTTTTGGGAAAGGGGTTTTTTTTATTTTTCCCTTGAACTGAAATTTTCCCCGGGAGTCATTTCATAAAAAATTTTTCCCCTTTTTAATTTTGAGAACCGCAGGGGCCGGGAAAATTTGGGGAGGCTACCAGGGGGCCCACATTATTTGCAATTCTTTTTGTCTTTTTCCTTTAGGTCCCCCGGGACTCATTTGCATCACTCATTGACTGGAACTCCAAATAGACTATCCGCTGGGAATATCAGTGCCACCATTGGTGCTAGTGTCTATTGGTGTCCACTGTATGTCTGCCATCACATCATTCTATGGATCAGAGTTTATGTGGTCTATCACAGCCTTATCCTGACTATATTGATGTTTTTTACAAGCAATAGGTTCAGATTCCTTAACATCACAGACACAATAATGACACAACAATCTTGCTAACTGGCTCTATTCCCTTCCATGTCAGTGTCTACTCTTTATCAAAGCCTGAAAGTGAAGCTTTGTCTCAGTACATCAGATAGGATCTACATAGGGTTTTATATGCAAAGGAGGAGGGCTGAACCATGCTCCCTGCATGGCATACATGTTCAATCTGGTTGTTCAAGTCTTACACCCATCTGCAAGACATTCTAAAAATGGCCAGGAAACTGCATGCACTTCAGCCGTTCTTACACCGCCAAGCACACCCTCCTTAAGCTGCAGCGGCCGACCGGGCCTCCCCAACAAAAGCTGATATTGACATTTCCAAATTTTGGAATTCCATCCCCATATGTTGGAATGACTCTATGAAGAGTAAAGGAAATTAATGATTCATTGATCATCCAAGCGGACAGGAGTACACACCTGTGTAATTTTAATGTCGGCCAGAGGCAGCTCATGCGTGACACCTGCCGTTTGCTCAGGCCCTTTCATGCGGACATGTTATTTGTCAGCCACCAGGACTACGGGATGAACAACATCATTCCACTGCTTCATGTTGTCACGGACAGCGGTAGTGGATCCACTGGACCACCGCAAGCAATGGCAATAGCCACGTCAGTGACAATGGCAATAGCCATCCCGCCAAAGCGGGATGGACTTGCTGTGGCGGGAGCCTACCAGGTCGCTACCCCTGACATGACTTGCATGCGGTGGCAGACGATGTGTAGCGTGGTACAAAATCATAAGGCAAACTCGGAGTCGGGGACAGGCGGTAAGGTCAGGACAGACAGTAATGGTTTGTGGTGAAGGGACGGAGGCAAGAGGTACGGTACACGGATATGACAGACGAGGCTGAAGGAAACGCTTTTTCTATAGGCTCTAAAGATTGTTATTATTATTATTATTTATTTTATAGTCTTAGAGGCGGTTGTGTGAGGAGCCTTTTCCATTACAAATGCAGCTAAAGAATTTCCACAGCTTTCAAAATCTGGACACCTAGATAATAGTTCAGCAAACTTTTCCTTTAACACCTGTGTTATCTGTTCATGAACAAATGAACATTTATCAACTTGTTTTCTTAAACCACTTGAAATCTGTGTGGATATAAATTGTTCCACCGGTAACAGAGAGGGCCTCCAGAAGGACTTGTTTTTTTTACTTTCTGTAAGTTGAACATACGTTTCACATTTCTTCATACTGAAGAAGTTCATGCAAAGCCAGTTTTGCAGTATTTGCTTTTACTTCTTTTTTGTTCTGTCCCATTCCAGTTTTGTACTGAATTCAATCAACAATGGCACAGAATGCAAAATAAGCACCTAAAAAAATTTCCCCGTTGTTAGGTCTCCTTCAGTTCAAGTTCCATACGCTGCATTTGAACAAAATGGTGTAATGCAGAAAACTGGATTCAAACCACCTGTTTATACTTCTTGATGTGTTTGATCGTCACTGCTGTCCTCCTCAATGGTCTTGGTATGTAGAGGCTGACCGCTCGCCAAAAAACCTCCCATGCCACTCTCCACATCAATACTGCAAGAAGCAGGGGATGTCTGCCCCACCTCTTCGCTGCCAAGTAGCTGCTGACTGCCCTCCTCATATTGTTCGTCCTCACTGTATAGTGGTGCTGAGCCCAGACCACATACTAGTCCTCTGGCTGAGGGACCTGAACGGGACAGAGGCGGGTTGAGGACAGGTGAGGGGCGCTGACCTGTTCCCGGGCCATGCCAACTAAGAATTGTATCTGACAAACCCACCGACTTTTGGCTAGGGTTGTCAGATGTCATCTGGGATGAAGTTGATGACCTACTCAACCAATCAAGAACCCTTGGGTTGCTGGTCAACACACGGCTGCTACATGACATCGGCAGATCTGGCCTCACCAAGGACCCCGCTAACCCAAAGTCCCCTTACTGTGCTGGGGACCTGTGTCTGCCCCCAGAAATGCCTGTGCCACTGCCACCTCGCATTGAAGAGCCTGCCACCTCTCTGTCTGACATACTGTTTGTTTTAAAAAATGTACAACTCTGTTTAATGAAGATATCTGTATATGATAAATACACACCCTGTATTTGACTCTAAATGAACCCACTAACAGGCTTGGGTAACCCTTGGATATAAAATGCGCTCCAGAAATGACCAGAAAGAATTTACTTGTCTGTGGTATAGAAAAACACCGTGTATTTTACCGAATATAAAAGCACAAACACACTTAATTAACCCTTGAATATAAATTGCGCTCCAGAAATCACCAGGAAAACGCACTCATATGTGGTGTTTAAAAACAACGTGTACTGTATTTTACTGAATATAAAAGCACAAACACACTTAATTAACCCTTGAATATAAATTGCGATCCAGAAATGACCAGATGGAATTAAAATGTATATGGGGCAGAATTAGACCCACCCTGGACTTGAATTACAATACCTCAAAAACTCAATCAAAATGATAATGGAAGAGGAGCAGTCTCTGATAAAAGCAGTGACACCCCCCCCCCAAATCGCTGTTAAAATCAATTTCCTTTGTGTGAGATCTCTGCTGTTGCTACTGCAGCAATCGCTTATGTCAGGGCACAACGAGAGGAATGTGAGAAGCGTGGGTGCCGTCCGTACTTATAGTGCTGTGACGTCACAGAAGCCCGCCGTTCTCTGATTGGCTTGATGTCTAAAAGGTCATTAGGGTCTTCCTTTCTTCCTCCCAGAGTTCTCTTCCACATGTCACGCCATGTGCCCTTTCAGCCATTTTAGCAATACAAAACACACTTCGCTCCCGCGAATCACCCCAAACTTCTATTTCGTGCAGAACCGAAGTTTTTTCTGAAATTCTAAACGAATTCCACTTTGTTAGAATCAATTTGCCCATCTCTAATGTTAGTAGTAGTAGAGGCTTGTCATTACCGTTCACAAAGTGTAGGGCAGTTCTGAATTGACTAAACACACATGTCTACACTGTAACATCACCACCAACACAACCACCAAAGGTTCATCTGGTGACAACACTACCTGATGCATAGCCAGGGACGAACTGGGAATAAAAAGTAGCCCTGGCACAAAGCCCCCACCAGCCCACATACAATATCCGTTTAAAAATTGTCCCTTGTTCTCGCACCTCGCCACTTTCTAAAATAAACAACACTATAAGGGTGCTTTCACACAGAGTGTTTTTGGTGCATTTTTGATGCGTTTTTGTGCAGAAAGGCACTGCAGTTAATACTGTACTTTTCTGCAAAAAAAGCATAAAAAAAAACCAAAAAAACGCATTCAAAAAACTGCACCAAAAACCGCTCCATGTAAAAGCACCTTAAACACAGGCAAGAACGAAAAAGTGCAGAGAAACCCCTAATAACAGAGTCAGGTGTTGCTTTACAACCAGGGACAAGCCTATACTGCCACTATACAAGAACCACCAATATAACCTACAACACTGCCAATCAGATCACCAGTAGTCAGGTCCCATCACTGAATGCAGCACTGATTAACACAGAAAAAAATCCCCCCTGCATCGGGGGGCTAAAGGGAGTCATCTTGAGGGGATTTTCATTTCCCCTTTTTTCTCCGCCCGGGAAACAAAATGAAAGGTTTCTTCCCGGGCCCTTTTCCGCCTGTAGAATTTACCACAAAAAAACACTTAGACCCTCTCTTTGTCAGCACTTTCCTATCAATTTCCACCTCTGTACAAACCACCATAATAGACCCCCCAAACAGAAAATAGTGCCCCTTTGGGGCCCCCACAAAAGTAGTTGTACCCCAAAAAAGCATATATTAAAAGCTAAAATTTGAAATGAAAAAAGTCAGTAAGTGGCTTTAAATAGGTAACCCCCATTAGGCAATTACAAGCCTTCCCCTCCTCATAGGCATAAGTTAAGACCTTTCCCCAAAGCAGGCGATTATAGGCTCTCAAATATAGGGGGATAGGCCCCCCCATAAGTTTACAGTTTATTTGTAGGTATATAACCCCCCAAATTTGGTAGCCCTCAGGGGTTTTTAAAAAGGCCCCAGTAAGTATAAGTATAAAGGCCCCCTTTGGTGGGAAAACTTAGTCCCCAATTTGGTTTATTAGACCCCTCGTAGGAAATAGGATATAGGTCGCCTCATAAGGTAGGTTTTTTGGCCTCCCACAGTTTAAAAGCCCCCCCGTGTTAATCATTAAAAAGGCCCCCCCCATTAAAAAGGGTAGGGAGACAGGGCCTTCCCCCCTTAATTAGGGAGAAAAGACAAACCTTCCCCCCTTAAATTTGGGAGGTAGACGGGCCCTTTTCCCCCCTAACTAGCCAGGTAGATAGGATTGCCCCGTAACTAGCCCCGGTAGTGGGCTGCCCCCGGGAAATTAACCAAGAAGTCACCCCCCTAATTAGCCAGGTAGGGCGCCCCCTTAATTAGCCAGGTAGCAAGGCTGCCCCCATAATTAACAAGTGATCACCCACAGTAATTAGCCCGGAGGCCCCCCAAGTAATTTGGGACTAGGGGTGCCCCAGTAATTAAAACCAAGTGAGTCGCCCCCCCTAATTAGCCGGGAAACCGCCCCCGTAAATAGCCCGGTGTAATCTGCCCCTAATTAGCCCGGTAGAGTCGCCCCCATTTAAATTTGAGGTAGAGTTGCCTCCAGTAATTAGCCATGTAGCGTAACCCCCAGTAATAAGCCAGGTAGGGCCGCCCCCAGTAATCAGCCCGGTAGGGCCACCCCAGTAATTAGCCAGGAAGAGTCCCCCCTGGTAATTAGCCAGGTAGGACAGCCCCTAAAAATTAGCCAGGTAGGACAGCCCCCAGTAATTAGCCAGGTAGGGCCGCCCCCAGTAATTAGCCAGGTAGGGCCGCCCCCAGTAAATAGCCAGGTAGGGCTGCCCCAGTAATTAGTTAGCTACCGGGAAGCCCATTTTTTAAATTAAAAATTAAAAATACTCACATGTTGTCTTTCTTTCCTTCGTCTTCTCTTGGTCCGGAGTCAGCGGCGTGCTTACAGTCTAGTGGGGTCTGCGGTGCAGGCGACGCGATGACTCCTGAACCGTGGCGGCTGTGATCTCTGTATAGATTGGTCTATGTGACCCAGCAATGCAGCCGTGTGGCTAGGGGGGCCTGTCTGCCCCCTGGCACAGGGGTCCGGTCGCGTATGCAACCGATGTGGCACCTGTAGCTGCGCCACAGACTGGCGGGGCCCACTGGGGGAAACACCAGCCTCCCCGGCGGGCACTCCGAAGCAACGCAGCGGCCCCCCAGGCAAGTTCCCAGGCCCGGGGGGCAACCATCATTTCTGCTCAGAGTGAATCGACTTTTATCACTGAACCCCACTTAGGACCAGTAGTGCCTCATCCAGCCTAGATGCTCCCTGGCGCATGCAAGTTGATGATGCCTGTGCATGGTGGTATGGTCAGGTATCCTTGCTGGTCGTTTAGCACGTAAACGACGCTGATGTAAAATGTTATGAATAGTCCTACGTGACACTTGGTTACCTCTCACCTCCCTTAAATGTGCCTGGAGTTGTGTGGCATTCATCATCTGGTTCCATAGGGCATTGTTTACAAAGAAGCAATCATCATTGTGTGATGTAGCCAAAGGACGTCTACTTCTTTGCCTTTCTGTGACTCTTCAAGTCTCCGTATCTCTGTTGCAACCTGCTGATGACACTCTTTGATACTTTAAGCTCAGTGGACACTTCCATCTAAGAGCATCCTGCTTGAACCCTCGCAATGGCAAGGTATAGTTGATTCAATGTAAGGTATTGTCTTGGTATCATGATGTCAAAATGTAAACAGCATTATGAGGAGGACTGTTTAAATCCAAATTCAAATTGATCCTCTAAATTTACTGGACGATTCAAGGATCAAACACCTGTTGGGAATTTTGACATTAAGCTCTTTGTTGAAGAGTCGGACATATGCTGAAGTTAGGCTATTTAGATAAACATTTAGTTAATTTAAAAAATGTTCAAGAAATGTTATTGTCATTGTGAAACTTCAACCACAAGCCAAATATCCCTAACTTTTTGTGAGTAGTGTACTATTATGCTGGTGGAGTCACTCAGTACTGATCCTGATGCAAAAAGAGGAAAAAAGAGGGGGCGCACAATAGTGTTATACTGTTATAACAAATTTAGGTATTGAATACAGTTGGATTCTCACCTTGGGGTGTTGCGCTTATAATATAGAGGCACAACACTCATATGGGCTTGTGGGGCAATTTATATACGTAGCCATAGTACGGCAGCGCAGGTCACTGATGCTCCGCTCCGATGTCCAGTGGGAGAAAGACGCCAATGAAAAAGAAAAAATGGACCCGGCGCACGTGCAGGATAAAAAGCCAGAGCTAAAGGCTTTTACATTAAAAAAGTATTTATTCTTAAAAATGCAAGATTTTACTCTCACAAAATTAAAAACAAAACATACAGATTATACTTTACGCGTAAGGCTGTAAGGCTGGCGGCTTACACTGATCTCCGGACGTCACGTCCTATTACCCCTCATCCCAGAGAACGCCTATACTTAGGGCATTGCGCCCTCTGGACCCTTGTATCACCGCAATTACTCCTCTTGGCACTCCTGTCATATATATCTTAATTGAAAACAACCACTTTTACCCTACCTCTACCGATCTTAGATGTCCTTGATAAAGGCTAAACAATGCCGAAACGCGACCTCTACTTGACATCTAGATTCTATCTTTGTATGTAGAAATCCCATGTGAAAGCATTTATTGAGTATATGTAGTGATACACCTGAATTTATTATTTTTGTGTTATGATCCTCACTATACGTTTGTAAATATATTATCTATAATTAAGCCTACCTTAATGGTGTGCAGTGGATTTATCTTCTATAAGTAATTAGACCGCAGTGTCTTTTCCATTTTGCACCCAGATTCACAAAAAAAACCCTTAGGTGTGCGTGACCTTACAATTGTTATTCTGGAGTATAATACAGGCTCAGTTCAGGATGAGTAATGTAATGTATGTACAGAGTGACTCTACCATCCTAAATTACATAAATGTTTTGTAACCTCCAATATGGTAACACTGTACCTGGCACTGGGTCAGAGCCCTTTCCATTCTAGGCACTATGAGATCCCAGTAGTTGGACTTCCTCACCAAATGAATAACTCTTTAACAATAAACTGTTTACAAGTGTTGGAGGAGGTAGCCAATTTATTGTGCAAGTGGCTGTTAGATAAATGGCATCAGTGTTTTCTACGTATGCTTGGTATCCACCCTCTATTTGTTAGTGGAAAGGCCTATGTCCACCTGGCCACTGTTTATGCAGGGACAGAGACACGCATTGAGCATAAGTGGCACCCATTTATTTTAGTAGATAACTTCTGAAATGCTTAGTTTTATCAGCATCAGTTTTCCTGCAGTCAGCCTGCCTCACTGGGTTTCACAACCATAAAATGGAGAGTCAAACCAGACAAAACTATTTAAATGGTTCGGGCAAAGGTTCTTGGATGAGCTGGTGGAAGGGCAAGAAGAGTATAACACCTACTGACGTCAATGGGCACATCAATTTATATAAACCCTGCTGATCTGCTGGAGGGAGCCCAGATCATAGTCACCCCTCCTCCAACTAGACAGAATTTGGCAGGACCAGTGACAACCTTGCTCTGTAAAGACATAAATGTACAGGCTTGGAAATCTATATGTTCATGGTAAAATCTTTCAGTGGAGTATACATTCACCCACCATATGGAAGCATTGCTGTGACTAGTCATGCCTGTTGCATTGCCCTGTTAATATATAATGTTTACAATTTTGTGCATTTTAAGAGTAGATATATGGATAAAAAGAATATTTTCACCAGACTTAGCTCTCAACATACTGGGAGAATATATTAGGTGTATCATAGAGGACAGGATTCAGGTAGATTAGCTATTTTAATGTCCTGGGGGAAGTTACGCATCATTTCAATCAGCTAGGTGGCCTCTGAAAATAACTGCAGGATTATACCAGTAATGCCAAGTAATGAGCAAAACATCAATGTTAGGTTGGATTAGGAAACCACAGTGACTTCTTGTGTTGTATACAAATGTGGTTTCTGCAGGGATACTGTGTTAACGCTTTAGCTGCTAAATAAGATTAATGGCAGCTAAACACTGTACTGAAAACAGCAACAAAGCAGTAAATAAGAACAGGATATACACACAATGACCCCCTATAACCAATTTAATGCCTATAGATGTAGGTGGACCTGGTACTACGAGTCTCAGTAACATGCTGACGAGAAAGTGAAGCTCATTGTTCCTTCTGAATAGCACCTAATATGTTATAATATGCTTTCTTTTAGTCTTGGATATGCCAATAAAACATATTTAAAAGGTGCTAACACACACCCTACCTCGCAATGATATATGTTGCTACACTTTTAGATTTCAGGAAAACTAGGTCACATCCCCATTGCCTGCTACTATGGCAGACCTGTTGGTTTTACCCAGCTTTTCCAGCAACAGATAACTTAGCTGAACAATAAAAGGAATGAGTGCACTCGTTTTTTTTCTATATTTGCCATAAAGTTGTTTGGAGCAGCAGCACATGATTGGTCAATTCTACATTCAACTCCTTCCATCTAAAGGCATCCAGGTAGAAAGGAATGGCAAACTGGGCTCCTTTATTTTAGTTGTAGTATTGGACTCTGACTGAACTAACATATGGGGCCACATGTAGGAAAACTGTCTAGTTCTAAAATTCACTTTTTTGCCCATAGCAACCAATCAGAGCATCCCTTTCATTTTATATAGCGCTGTAGAAAAATGAGAGGGGCACACTGATTGGTTGCTATGGGCAAAAAAGTGAATTTTAGACCTAGACAGTTTAAAAATGTTGACAACTGCAAGACCACATTAAGACTTAACGAATGTAAGCCATAGTGTCCTGGGTCCTCTCTCCCTCTGTCAATCACTTAGTTGATGAGTATTATATTTGTTTTTTGTCTTATTTATTTAAACCTCTTTTTATATGTGCAGACCCCTGGAATTCCAGGTGCTTTATAATAAATAATAGTAATAATCTTACTCTACCATTTGACCATTTCTAAGTTATCATTCCTGGGTGAAAATCAACATGGCTTCCATTACAGCTGTACACTAACATAGACCACATTACTGCCTTAACCTAAAAATGATTTTTGTGCAGTAACATGAGCGCATACTAAGGCAATTGTGTTATAATATGTCTGGAAAAGCTGGTTGATAAACTCTTTTTCAAGAGTAATGGCAGCCATATTTACAAACAAGAGTAATTGATTTAGGCAGAAGTAGTGGATCCAAGTGGCAGGCAAAACAACAGTAATGACCATACAGTGACTTGAGTATATATATTCATTCCACAATAATTAACAGCGCCTGTTACTTTAAATCTCCATACATTGTGCATAGGGTATATGGACATTGTGCATAGTACAGTACTGATCTGTTACTTTATATCTCCATACATTGTACACAGGGTATATAGACTTGTAACATATACTTACGTCTGTTTACTTTATACTCCTACATTGACACAGGTTATGGACATTATGCATAGTACAGTAAATGGTCTGGGTTTCTTTATATCCCATACATTTGCACAGGGTATATGGGATTGTGATAGTACAGTACTGGGCTGTTAAATTTATTCTTCCATACATTGTGTCACAGGGTATATGGACATTGTGCATAGTACAGTACTGGTCTGTTACTTTATATCTCCATACATTGTGCACAGGATATATAGACATTGTGTATTATACAGTACTGGTTTGTTACTTTATATCTCCATACATTGTGCACAGGGTATATGGACATTGTGCATAATACAGTACTGGTCTGTTACTTTAAATCTCCATACATTGTGCACAGGGTATATAGACATTGTGTATAATACAGTACTGGTCTGTTACTTTAAATCTCCATACATTGTGCACAGGGTATTATGGACATTTGTACATAGTACAGTACTGGTCTGTTACTTTAAATCTCCATACATTGTGCACAGGGTATATGGACATTGTGCATAGTACAGTACTGGTCTGTTACTTTATATCTCCATACATTGTGCACAGGGTATATGGGCATTGTGCATAGTACAGTACTGGTCTGTTACTTTATATCTCCATACATTGTGCACAGGGTATATGGTCATTGTGAATAGTACAGTACTTGTCTGTTTCTTTATATCTCCATACATTGTGCATCAAGGGTATATGGGCATTGTGCATATGTACAGTACTGGTCTGTTACTTATATCTCCATACATTGTGCACAGGGTATATGGACATTGTGCATAATACAGTACTGGTCTGTTACTTTAAATCTCCATACATTGTGCACAGGGTATATAGACATTGTGTATAGTACAGTACTGGTCTGTTACTTTAAATCTCCATACATTGTGCACAGGGTATATGGACATTGTACATAGTACAGTACTGGTCTGTCTTTACTATCTATCTCCATACATTGTGCACAGGGTATATGGACATTGTGCATAGTACAGTTACTGGTCTGTTACTTTATATCTCCATACATTGTGCACAGGTTATATGGACATTGTGTATAGTACAGTACTGGTCTGTTACTTTATATCTCCATACATTGTGCACAGGGTATATGGACATTGTGCATAGTACAGTACTGGTCTGTTACTTTATATCTCCATACATTGTGCACAGGGTATATGG
This sequence comes from Phyllomedusa bahiana, assembly GCA_025379985.1. NCBI lineage: Eukaryota > Metazoa > Chordata > Amphibia > Anura > Hylidae > Phyllomedusa > Phyllomedusa bahiana. The sequence goes on along the minus strand of JAODAL010006194.1, from coordinate 123,911 downwards.
ACATTGTGCATAGTACAGTACTGGTCTGTTACTTTATATCTCCATGCATTGTGCACAGGATATATAGACATTGTGTATTATACAGTACTGGTCTATTACTTTATATCTCCATGCATTGTGCACAGGATATATAGACATTGTGTATTATACAGTACTGGTCTGTTACTTTATATCTCCATACATTGTGCACAAGGTATATGGACATTGTGCATAATACAGTACTGGTCTGTTACTTTAAATCTCCATACATTGTGCACAGGGTATATAGACATTGTGTATAGTACAGTACTGGTCTGTTACTTTAAATCTCCATACATTGTGCACAGGGTATATGGACATTATGCATAGTACAGTACTGGTCTGTTACTTTATATCCTCCATACAATTGTGACATGGGTATATGGAACATTATGCATAGTACAGTATGGTCTGTTACTTTTATCTCCATACATTGTGCACATGGTATATGGACATTGTGTATAGTACAGTACGTGTCTTTTACTTTATATCTACATACATTGTGCACAGGGTATATGGGCATTGTGCATATTACAGTACTGGTCTGTTACTTTATATCTCCATACATTTTGCACAGGGTATATGGACATTGTGTATAGTACAGTACTGGTCTGTTACTTTAAATCTCCATACATTGTGCACAGGGTATATGGACATTGTGCATAGTACAGTACTGGTCTGTTACTTTATATCTCCATACATTGTGCACAGGGTATATGGACATTGTGCATAGTACAGTACTGGTCTGTTACTTTATATCTCCATACATTGTGCACAGGGTATATGGGCATTGTGTATAGTACAGTACTGGTCTGTTACTTTATATCTCCATACATTGTGCACAGGGTATATCGACATTGTGTATAGTACAGTACTGATCTGTTACTTTATATCTCCATACATTGTACACAGGGTATATAGACATTGTACATAGTACAGTACTGGTCTGTTACTTTATATCTCCATACATTGTGCACAGGGTATATGGACATTGTGCATAGTACAGTACTGGTCTGTTACTTTATATCTCCATACATTGTGCACAGGGTATATGGACATTGTGTATAGTACAGTACTGGTCTGTTACTTTATATCTCCATACATTGTGCACAGGGTATATGGACATTGTGAATAGTACAGTACTGAGATCTGTTGACTATGGTCATAAGCATGAATGATGTTTGCAGCTAATAAACAGGACGCATATGTACATCGTGTGAACACATCCACATTGATCTCTTACCAGCTCTGTCCAGCACTTTGATCAGACACTCATAGTTATCAGCCTGTTCCCTGTCCAGGGTCCTGATCACAGCCACTTCTCCATCCTCCCCGTTCACGGCAATAGGAGAAAGCTCTGCAGGCGGAGAGACCAGTTCATACCAGGGGTCTTGAAAATCTCTGGACACTAAGGTAAAGATGACAGAGCTAACAGGGGTATCCTCGGGGATGGAGATAGCAGTGAAGGACTCAGGTAGCTCAGGTGACCTCTTTTGCCTGTACAGCCCCAGAGCATATTCTTCTTTTTCGGGTACAGAAAACTTTTTGACCCTTGGACAGATCTCCACCTGTAGGGGTGCACTGATCAGAGGTGGCTGCCCATGATCCCTGGCGAACAGGGTCAGATTGATGGTCTTTTTGAGGTTGAGAATGGACTCTACCAGGACCACCTGTCCAGTCTTCGGGATAACAAAGAAGTAGGAGCTTGCAGGGTCAGCGAAATAAACCACATCTGCATTGGTGCCCTGATCTGGATCCTCAGCCCGGACACTGTACACCACAGACTTCAGCCCAGTGGTTTCATCTAGGTTGATCCGTGATTGATTGCTGGAGAACTTGGGTGCATTGTCATTCATATCCAGAACATACACAGTGACCAGCGCCAGTTCAGTTACTATGTGCTCTGGGGAGAGGCAAAGTTTGCAGCACAGCCCCATCCTAAATATGTACTTGGACTTCTCTTCCCTGTCCAGAACCTGCGCAGTTTTCAGTGACATTTGAGCATACCTGTGGTGGAAGTAGACTTCAAAGTGAGAGTCCTTCTCCCCAATCAGCTGAAGATGCCACTTTCTTCCAGCCACCTTCGAGCACCAGGGCTCCGGGCTGATTCTGTTCAAGTAGATATTTATACCGCTGACTTTTGTCCCTATCGGTCTGTTCTCCTGGACAGATCCTGAGAAAACAGGTCTCTTGTGCTTTGCTCCATCGCTCCGGGCAATTGCAAATGTTACCAAAATCACAAGGGAAGCTTTGAAGATGCCCCATAGCGAGGTGGCAGTGCCCATCATCCCAGCAGTAAGCAAAGTGAGTGCTCCACACATCTGAAAGGGCTCATGTAGTGAGGTTGTAGCTTCTCGTGCAGAGACGACTCCGAGAAGAAGCCAGATTGATGCATAATGTAGACGATTCGCACAAGTCCTTGCAGTGTGCTATCCCACCTCTGGGTGGAGATTGAGACGGGCAGCTCCCATTGAAAACATCTGTGTGTCTTTGGATTAGAGACTGTTCGCAGCATTTTCCTAACAAACATGGGCTATAAACAAGCAGCATCAGCTCAGTGCAAGGGATAGATTATATGAAAAGTGTCAGTCATGGGCAGGTTTCCAGATCCTGCAAAAGTCTAAGTTTCTGTAAAGACATTATATAGATAGATAGATAGATAGATAGATAGATAGATATTAGATAGTTGGAAGATAGAATATTAGCATTTAACATTATATACATCTATATATCTATCTATATATATTATCTTTCTATATCTAACTATATTATATATATATTTATATATATATATAATACATATATATATATATATAATATATTATATATATATATTATATATATATATATATTATATTATATAATTATATATTACAATATCTGCATTGGTGCCCTGATCTGGATCCTCAAGTCACTGTATACCAAAAATTTTAGCCCAGTGGTTTCATCTAGGTTGATCCTTGATTGATTGCTGGAGAAGAACTTAGGTGCATTGCCATTCATATCCAGTACATATACAGTGACCAGTGCCAGTTCTGTTACTATGTGGGGAGAGGCAAAGTTTGCAGCACAGCCCCACTCTTAATATGTACCTGGACTTCTCTTTCCTGTTCAGAATCTGCGCAGTTTTGAATTTTATATATATATATATATAATATATATATTTATATATATATATATATATTTGCTTATATATAATCATATATACAGCCCCACTCTTAATATATACTCGGACTTCTCTTCCCTGTTCAGAATCCGCACAGTTTTGAATGTATATATATATATATACATATATATATATATATATATATATATATATATATATATTATATATATATATATATATGTGCTTATATATAATCATATGTACAGTTGAAACCAGAAGTTTACATACACTATATAAAAAGACACATATGCATGTTTTTCTCATTATCTGACATGAAATCAGAATAAACCTTACCTGTTTTAGGTCAATTAGGATTAACAAAATTATTTATATTTGCCAAATACCAGAATAATGAGAGAGAGAATTTTTAAGACATTTTTATTACTTTCTGCTAAGTCAAAAGTTTACATCCATTTCATTAGTATTTGGTATCATTGCCCTTAAACTGTATGACTTGGGTCAAATGTTTTGGATATTCTTCCACAAGCTTCTCACAATCGTTGGTAAGAATTTTGGCCCATTCTTCCTGACAGAACTAGTATAACTGAGCTACGTTTGTAGGTCGCCTTGTTCACACCTGTCTTTTTTCGGTTTTGACCATAAATTTACTATAGGATTGAGATCAGGGCTTTGTGATGGCCACTCCAAAACATTGACTTGGTTATCCTTAAGCCACTTTGTAACCAGTTTGGTAGTATGCTTCGAGTCATTGTCCATTTGGAAGACCCATGTCTGCCCAAGCTGAAACTTCCTGGCTGGTGTCTTGAGATGTTGTTTCAGTATTGTCACATAATCTTCTTTTTCCATGCTGCCATCTATTTTGTGAAGTGCACCAGTCCCTTCTGCAGAAAAACAATCCCACAACATGATGCTGCCATCTCATGTTTCACAGTTGTGATTGTGTTATTAAGCTTCCAAACTTCTCCCTTTTTACTCCAAACGTAACAATGGTCAATATAGCCAAACAGTTTGATTTTAGCTTCATCAGACCACAGGACATGTCTCCAAAAATATAGGTCTTTGTTCCTGTGTGCATTTGCAAACATTAATCTGGCTTTTATATGTTTCTTTTGGAGTAATGGCTTCTTCCTGGCAGAATATTTTTCAGCTCATGTATATACAGTACTCATTTCACTGTGGAGAATGACACAAATTTACCAGCTTCCATCAGCATCTTCACATGGTCTGTTGCTTTTGTTCTTGGGTTGACATACACATGTCAAACCAAAGCATGTTCATCTCTGAGACACAGAATCCGTTTCCTTCTGAGTGATATGATGGCTGGACATTCCCATCCTGTTTGTACTTGCAAATAATTGTTTGTACAGATGAACGAGGCACCTTCAGGTATCTGGAAATTGCACCCAAGGATGATCCAGACTTGTGCAAGTCCAGATTTCTTTTCCTGAAATCTTGTATGATTTCTTTAGACTTTCCCATGATGTTACACACAGAAGCAGTGTGTTTCTGGTGAGCCTTAAACATACATCCATAGGGGTGTCTGTAATTAACTCAGATGTTGCCAACCTATCAGAAGCTTGCAGGCTTCCAACCTATCAGAAGCTTCAAGCTTTAGGATTTGAAGAGTGTTTGTGTGAAAGAATGGGTCAGAATCCCACCTGAGCAATGCATGGGACTAGTTTCTCCATACTGGTGGCATCTTTAAGTTCTCATCATCAACAAAGGCTTTTGTATGAAGTATTAAAAAAAAAAATTCAGTAAGCGTGTTCAATACTTTTCTGTGTGTCATTTCTCATTACTACACATAACTTATTAATTTATGGACATCTATGGTTTGATTTCTTTACCTGTGAGGATTTGATGGGTTGTTACATCTGATGAGAATTTCATGTCAATAACACCAAATTGGCAATGAGTTCAATACTTATTTTACCCTCTGTATGTGTATATCTATCTATCTATCTATCTATCTATCTATCTATCTATCTATCTATCTATCTATATATAGGCACACACATATATATATTCTAGTGGATACCCTATGCAGTGCAGTGACTGAAATAGAAAATGCATCCACTTAAAGGGGTTTTTCACGCTACAGAGATCATATCTATAATGATGTGTACAGCAATTGGTTTGCATGACCTAAATCATTTAGTATAGCAGCTATGAGTTAATCCGTGTGTGTCTAAAGCTAAATCTGAAGCCAGGGGTTGGGCTGCCAGCACTCTGTACTTACTCCCCTCTGAACTGTGTAAAATGAAAGTGAAACTAGCTACCTCAGCTTTCTGTGATGACTGTTTATGTAATAAAGGCTGCCTGAGCTAATCTCTATGCTCCTCTCCCTGTGATAGCTCTGTGTGAAGGATCTGGGAAATTACTGAGTCTCCAGCTGCTAGATTCACTCTCTCCCCCCATATAACACAGCCTTATACGCTGCTCCCCCCATATAACACAGCTTTATACAATCTGCTCCCCCTCTACCTCCTGCCTGATAACAGATGGGGGAGCAGAGTGCATTTCCCACACTTGCTTCAACAGTTCGGGCTGTATGTATAACTGTTACACCAACACAGGTGTTCTGGTTATAAGGATTGGAGCCTGGGAGAGAGGTGACAGCTCTTCAGGCATGAGAACTGACCATTGCAGGAGGTCTGCAGAGCTGTGACATCCTCTCTCTCTCCCACTGCTCACACAGAATCATGATGTCACCAGTCTTCAGTGAGGGAAGACACCTCTACTGGGAGAGAGCCGCCTACTGGGAGGAGCAACCATTCCCTGGATTTGAAGCTATAAGAGACAGAGAAACAGCTTATGTCTGTGAAAGCTTGTACTGAGAAAACCCCTTTAAGGGCAGAGTTCTTGTCCCATCAAAACCACTGCAATATATGTATAAATATCCATCCGTTACACAGGGCACAGTAGAGTGGGTTTGGGTGAGATGGTTTTCTTCTCCCTCCTTCAGCTTGGTAACGCCAACATGACACTGTACATTTCAGTAAACTGTTCATATCACTACAATGGTGAGTAAGTGGTATGGCATTATTGTGTGGTCTCAGTCACCACTCCCTGGCTGGCAAGTGCATTCCACAGTGTCCTCTACAGTATAAACAATTAGGTGTCAAGTCCCCTTCTATTGTCCAACATAGCTAAGTGTCTCAGTGAGTTACATAGTGGCAGTACCTAGGTTACAAAATAACACAGGCCACGCTAAGGCTTATACACAGTTGAGTCACATTATTATGACCACTTTTGAAATCGGCAATGTGTAGCTTATGAAGGAAGTCACATGTGGTGAACTGGCTTAGTAGGTATACAGTATATGATGTGTAATATGCTGTCTGTACTCATATCTTTTATTGCTGTCATGGGTAAAAGTGCCAGTTTATAACAGTTGCAAAATTAAATGATTATTGGCTTTCAGGCCAAGGGTGGCAGTATTTTTGAAACTGTGCATATTATGAAGTGTTTGCATGCTGCTGTGGTGAAAGTGTATAGGGAGTGGAAAAACTGCACCATTTTTTAATAAGCGACGTGGAAATTGCGGAGCACCACTTGCAATTGATGTGAGAGGTGAACGTTGGCTGCAAAGTTGCGTGAGGGCGGACCAACACGCTATAGTGGAGCAGCTCACTTCCATTATGAATCAGGGAGCTACCAGACGTGTGTCTAAAAAACACAGTTCAGCAAACCCTACTGTGTATGGGGCTCCGAAACAGACCAATTCCCTGTCCAATGTCCTGTATCCCAAGTTCCAATGCACAATTGTCCTATCACCTCATGTGCCATCAGATCAATACCCTGTCACCCCACATGTCAGTGCATCATTTCTACTGAATTTTTTTTTAATGTGACACTATTCAAAGACCTTTTAAAATGATAATACAACTATTTCCCAAGTAAAGTGCTGTCCAAAACCAAATCTATCTGTTATATATTTATAGCGCATATAACCCAAAAATGTTTCATGACATGAAAGTGAGGCCTGATTTTTGGTCCACTTTTGCACAATTATGTGGGGCATTTACTTAATGCCCTTTGACTTTGCTATTTTGCTTACATTCATCCCTGTATCTTGCTATTTTCCTTATACCAGACCTTAAGAGATCTGGACAAGATACTGTTAAATTTGTAATTTGTTCTTTTTCTAAACCTTGCGCTATTTTTCTGTACATCCATGTGAAAACACACATTGCTGTATATATTCATGCTAAGGTTGAAAGGGCATAACCCTCACCAGTAGCACTGGACCTGCTCCCTGGTGCCTACTGTGATTACTCATTACAGATAAAATGGTCTGTGACTTGAAAGAAGCTGCAGGGTGATCGTGAGACACAGAGCTACAGGACATATATATAACTGTAGGACTGTCATGCCTCTCAGCAGTGGCTGGAGTGTAATAAATAGTAGTCAGATATCTACACCTTCTTATGCTCAGAAAAGGAATATGATCTAACATCTGAAGAGCGTTCTCTTCCATAGTGAAACCTGTAAAAATACAACAGTGTTAAAGAATAAGTAGGCAAAAGAAAGTTCCAGCACCAACTCCAATCGATGTAAATAAAACTTCCGAAGTTTATTAACGAACCATTAAAATCTTCTTAATGTAATCCAGAGATTATACATAACTCACCTGCTGACGCATTTCAGACATTCATCCTTAAAGGGGTTTTGCCATAAAGTGAGTTCCTTGCCTCTTATCTGCTCAGGAGAGAATATAAACAAAGCATACTGAGTCATGAACGGCTGCAGAGGTGAGAGGGAAGGGGGTGATCAGAGAGCGAGGAAGTAGGGAGCATCTGCAATGTTTACACAAATAATTACATTACAACCAGTGGATTATCAATACAGCAGACAGCCTCATACACTGCACTTTCTCCCCAGACTCTTGCAAGCTCCTTCATGTTCCCTGTCATCAGATAAGAAGTGAAAACACACAAGCGCGACCAGATCAGCTCCTGTCAGTGTCCTGATCATGTCTAATGTAAACTTTCAGGAAACTAAGGGGGACTGAGCAATGCTGCAGCTCTCACAGGCTTCACTTTTTGTAATCACATATATTTAGAAAAGTGATTAAATACCCATTTTGGAGGATCCCACGTCAACATTACATCGTGGCAAAACCCCTTTAATCCTAGAATGCTATGATTAACGATGAATTTCTGAAACGCTTCAGCGGCCAAGATGTTGTGTATAATCTGTGGATTTCATTGAGAATATTTTAATGGCTCATTAATAAACTTCGGTAGTATTATTGACATCAATTGGAGTTGGTGCTGGAACTAACTATTGCCTACATACTGTATCTATCAAGCAAATGGCTTTGTTTGCTCCCTGCACCCCCCAGCGATGAATCATTGGGATGCAATGAGCTAACTCATACCCTTTCTGCATTCTAAGCGTTAAAGAATATGGAATGAAGATATAAGAGACATCTAATAGAAAATAGCTCAAGATGGATCATACACTGCTGCTTCTCCTCCACTCATAGGGCTTTGAGACGTCAGTATTTGCATTTGGGAACAGCAGATGGATAATTGCATTAATAGCCTACAACAGAGTAAATAGTTACTGCTTACTTGTATATTCACCAACTGTTTCTTTTTGCAGCTACTTTGAGAAGCTGTAATATATAACTTTGTAAATGTTGGGGTTGTGCATATATATACTTAATTAAGAAGCTCTGCTTTTAAAACATTCTGGTGAGGAGCAAAATGTAATGAGGATTATTGTGCATGCATGAACACCAGGCAGTTTTCCTGCAGTTGCTATGGAAGACACAGCTTCACAGGTTAAAGGAATTTACTAGTTGTACAACTTGGTAGTATATTTTATGTGTTTCACTTTCTCACAATAGTCAAGATCTTGGAATCCACTGTTTTACTCACAGCTGAGGGTTTGTTACAATTGTTTCCAGTCAAGGCAATTCCCTATTGGCCAAGCAGCCTGGACTGAAAAGATGTGACCTGCACTGGTACATGGTAGAACCTGATCAGGAAAGAAGAGAAATGTCTGCTGCTGATGTATTAAGTTTACAGATTGTCTGTATTGCATACAATTGTAACAAACCCTGTGAGAAGACGTAGGGTACATTCACAAAGGGCAGATATGTGACAGATAAGTTTGTGGGTTTATTGAGGATTTAATTGCAGATTTTTCTATATTGACAAAAGGCAAAATCAGCAGACAAGGTTTATTTGTAGATTTTAGTTTAGATTTTAACCTCTCATTCAAGTTAATATAGAAAAATTTGCAGTAAAATCCAAAATAAATCTTAAAACAAATCTGTGAAAAAATTTGCAGCAGATTTGCCCTGTGTGAACATACCCTTAGGGCGAAATCACATTTGAATGAGACACAGATTTGCTGCGGCTTTGTTGTGAATTTTACTGCGGATTGTTCTCCATTGACTTCAATAGGAGACAGCAAAATCTGCAGTAAAATCTGGAGAGAAACCTTTCATGCAGATTTTGCCTCCTCCTATTGAAGTCAATGTGGAAAAATCTGCATTCAAAGCCACAACAAAATCCGCAAAAAATCCACAGCAAATCCATCCCTTGTGCATTTAGGGCCAGATGTATGAAAACTGTCTAGGTCTAAAACTCACTTTGTTGAACATGGCAACCAATCAGAGTGCCTCTTTCATTTTTCCAGAGCACTATATGAAATGAAAGGGGTACTCTTGGTTGCTATGGGAAACAAAGTGAATTTTAGACCTAGACAGTTTTCATACATGTGGCCCTTAGTCTTAAGGTATATTCACATAATGAATATAACTGATACAAAATCCATGGCATAAATCTGAGGTGATACCCTCGGATTTCTGCTGTGGAAATTCACTTTCTTGCAACTATTTTTGCAATGATTATAGGATGCAGTTTAGACCTTTTTCAATAGGGCGAATCCACATTTCGTCTACTTAACATGAAATCTAATAGAAATCTCCATTAAAAAAATGATATTGACTTCCGTCATTTTTTATACATTTCCATACCAGAAAAAAATCCAAAGGGAAGCAGCTACCATGTGGTTTTCATATGCTGTAAAATATGTCGTGTGAACATACCTTTTGAACTGCACTGGTTTTCCCCCTCTGAATGTACACAAAAACACCCCTAGCAAGCGGCAGCAAGCAAAGATCATGAAAATGATGAGGGTAAGAATACACGGGACTGTTAAAGTGAAGCACAACCACAATATGGCAGAGAACCCCATGTAGCAAGCTGCACCTGTGATTTTAATTTGCTTGATAAGTGGCCAAGCAAATTTTCAGGTCAACAGGAGCGAAGCTATGTGGCCATTGACAACGTTGCAAATTATTACTGTCCTCAATGTTAATGGCTGCCTGGTTTTGCTGGTGTTGACGGGAAAATGTGTGCGGCCACTTATCAAGCAAAATTAAATCACAGGTGCAGCTTGCTACATGTGTTTCTCAGCCAAAATACGCCATGTATTCCTACCCTACTATACTCTCTATACTGACAGTATATTAGAAAATTGCAAAACATTTCATTGTACAGTAATTAAACTCTTTTTTTTTACATATATAGTGAACTCTTAGACAAACTACAAAAAGCAAATAATTATTATTCACGAAGACATCCTATATTCCCTGTAAGAGCATGTGGACATCATATAAGGAGGGGTCGGTTCGCTGTCTTGGAACTCCAATCTAAGTCAGACAAGAGAGCCACCAATAAGGAACAGCTTCCACTTTGCCAAACCAACCCCATTAATATTTTACAAATATGACCATTCATCAGAATGGCCCACATTTAATACTACGTCCCCACTATAGCAAGATTGTGGGACACTTCAGTACAGCATGCCTCGAAGGCTGGAAAGAATCTCCAGTGTAAATGGTGGCTGGGGACAGAGTCTTGTCCAGCAGAGCAAAGGGCTTAGTGTAGATTTATGTATAAACCAGATTATGTCTCTATCAATGTGCGGAGTCCATGAGCATACTGACATCTCCCATCTGTTTGAGTATGAGCTTAGCAGGATCTGTGACTGTTCTACTTATTAACAAGAAGAATCCTTAATTACTCCTAAGGCTTAAGCGGCTTATAGTGTAATTTGTACAAGTTGTTTTTTGGTGTGTGTGATACACAGCAGGATTGTATATTGAGTCATCTTAAAGATTAGCACCACTTAGAAGACAGGCATCCTTAGGAAAGTTTAACAATCATAGCTGAAGGTGATTGCTTGCTGCCCTGTCAATCTGCTCCTCTTGTGCTAATATGGATCGGGCTAGCAGAATTGTTATCAATTGATTACACTATGTATAGTGCAAAAAAAAAAAAAAGCCTTTCATGTTAATAATTTCTATGTTGGGATTTACAGGGGCAAACTAAAGATTTTTACAGGGGGTTTTCAAATGTGTTATAATTTGCCAAGAAGAAGATTGTTTATTCTGATAAAGAGCCCCCTTCATGCAACCATCCAGTTAAATTACAGGATTCTGTTGACCTGTAGCAGCCACTAGAGAGAGCTCTCTGCTTAGAGAGTTATAACACTATTATTGCACTCAGTAAAAAAAATTGTGTATAACGCCCTCCCTCTAGTGGCTCCAGAAAGAAGTTTATCATTTAATTTTTCCAGAACAGGTTATGGCTACATCTATTGATAGATATGTATTCAGCTCCCAAATGCAATTTACAGTAGGTTTGGGTTAGTAAATTCTTCTGCTTTAAATGCATGCTGCCAACCCAGCTCACTGCACAAAGCAGAACTTGTTTTTTACTACTTCTCTTACAGGGAAGCACAGATGCTTGGCAGACATAAAATAGACAAATAACAGTCTCTTCAACGTTTTTCACATACAAGACTTTTCCTTGAAGTGTCTCTTTAATGTTAGGCTCTGGGTGATGGGCTTTACCACAGACTCCCTTTTAAAACAGTTGCCATCAAATGTAGAGTGCTAGTAATGACTAGACCCAAGAGCTAACAGTTTGCAGTCTTTTTTAGTTCTTCAATGATCAGGAACCACCTGGGTCTATTACAAAGCCTGTCAACAAGTAACAGGTCTTGGTTCCTACCAGGAATTGGCACCTGTGCCCAAAGTATCTGCATACTTCTCTCTAGGGAAGAGGGATCCTCTCACCCTCCTTTTACTTTTGTAGTTCAAAAAGGGTAAAGTTCCTCATTAGAGAGGCACCAATTAGGTATGGAAACTTACTATTAGTTACTCCACTGAAAATTAAAAATATTCTAAAAGAATCATGGGAAATAAGTTAGGACTCTGCAGCACCATCTATTGGATGTAGTGTTTCCCAAGTCATATCCAACTCACTGAGCCTTGCATTGTACATGTGATTAGAGCCAATATAATATTGATTTTCAGATAGGAGTTTTAGGGTCTTTGCCCTTCATTAAGGCAGATTAGAATGCTGGTTGACTGGGTGAGAGACTCTAGGTGTAGCTTGAATGGGGTAATCTTCTTCATTAGGAAGAGGCACCATGTAGCTGTGTGGAGAATTATACACCATTATACATTATTAGTTGCTTCACTGAAATTGAAAAATATTCTAAAGGGCTCATGGGAAATGAGCTAGGACTCTTGCAGGGACACCTATTGGATGTGCTCAGGCCTCCGACAGTAAACAGTGCTGCTCTGCCACTTTAGTACAGTCATGCTACTGTTGCCATACAGTCCCCAAGCCTTCTAAGGGTATGTTCACACGGCTTATTATCTCACATAATTACGTGCATATTTTGCCATGTACTGCGGTGAAATGCACACCGCAATTACGGTAATTCATAGCTCTCATAGAGCGCTATGGATTATGCGTTGTCCCCCCCGCGCGTACACTACGATCATATTGTACGTGCAGGGGGAGAATTGACATGTCAATTATTAGCGGCGTGTCTATGGGCCGGCACCCAGCCCCCCCACCTCCCCGGGCTTTGGAATTACGCGCTGATAAGCACTTGGTTCCAAAACACAAGGCGTAGTGCGCCGCTTACTACACGTGCCGCAATAAGATATGTGAAAATACCCTTATGGTCCCCAAAAAAAGGCTTTCTATTGAGACTCCCCACTCCTCCCAGTGGCCTTAGCAGCACAAAATTACAAAGCCGTGACAGCAATAGGCTCCTTGGCAACCAATTTTAAACCTGTTATAAAGGCATCTCACTAAATTGGCCGACAGGAACAAAGTACCCACAGGCATTGCCAGGCAAAAGTCAGCAGAACTTTAGCCATAGTAATCCATAGTACCTGTGCTGGCAGGACACAAAACTTATAAAATTATAAAAAAAAGTATAAACATTTTCCACCATGTGGTAAAACAATAACTTAAAGGGGTTGTCTCACTACAAGGATTGCTTTTTATGTTAAAGATCTTGCAAAAACAAGTCACTTTGCAATATATGTCCTTTAACAGTGTCCTACCTATTCTGAGATATCCCCTCTTGTATGGGCCGCATCAGCTCCTCAGGTCGCTATAGCTACAGACCTGGCTTCTACTGCAGCCTAGTGGAAGCCAGTAAACATGCCCCTGAATTCAAGAACCAAGAAAACAGGACTGAGGTAAGATGAATCAATGTAGTGAGACAACCCCTTTAATGCACTAACACATTTGGTAAAACAGTCCTGACTAAGGCCATGTTCACACGGCTTAAAATGGGCCGTATTTCGGTCCATAATTACGCGCCGAAGTGCGCCAATTACGGGCCGAAAACGGCCCATTCATTACGGTAATTCACAGTTCTCATAGAGAACTATGGATTACGTCTCCTCTCCCCGCCCGGCGAAGCCGCCGGGCGGGGAGATAATTCACCTGTCACTTTCTAGCGGCGTATACGCGCCGCTAGCAGTGATAGTCTATGGGCCGGCGAAGTGCCGGCCCCCTGCTCACTCCCCCGCTCCCGCCCCGCCCCCGTCCACACGGCGTAATTGCGGGGCGAAATTACGTCCCGCAATTAAGCCGTGTGAACATAGCCTAAGGGTCAGGTCACTCATGTATCTAACAAACACCAAGGGCCACATGTATGAAAACTGTCTAGGTCCAAGACTTACTTTCTTACCTATAGCAACAAATTAGAGCTCCCTTTCATTTTTTCAGAGCACTATATGAAATGAGAGGGGAGCTCTGATTGATTGCTAGCGGCAATGAAGAAATACTTAGACCTACACAGTTTTGATACATGAGGCCCTAAGAGCATTGGCAGACACATCACTTTTGCAACCTGTACATCTGCACAAGGGCCCAGTAGGTAAGGGGAAAACTGTCACCTCAAAGCTTCCTGCTGCCCACTAGATGTCTGATGGACTTATATATCTCACAGATTACAATTAATGATAGTTTGTTAGGACATAAGAGGATGAGCTATAATGAGATGTTAGATAAGAAGGGGCCCATTTACTCTTCCTGCACAGGGGTCCTCAAATGTCCAGCCCTAAATCAGGTGGTTTATAGGCAGACAGTATAAAATGGAAATATGAACACCAACTCAGCAGACCGTATCAGACATGATATGTTTAGTTGCATTGGTTAAACTGTGCAGAACAGTGATGTGCTACTTACGTATTTTAGTTTGAATATTTTTATACAGTGGGGGAAATAAGTATTTTATACATTGACGATTTTGTAGGTTTTCCCACCAACAAAGAATGGAGAGGTCTGTAATTTTTATTGTAGGTACACTTCAACTGTCAGACATTTTCTGTAGTTCTTGACCAAGTTTGCACACACTGCAGCAGCGATTTTGGCCCTTTACTCCATAGAGATCTTCTCCAGGTCTTTCAGGTTTCTGGGCTGTCGATGGACTACATTGCGTTTCAGCTCCCTCCAAGGAGTTTCGATTGGGTTCAGGTCTGGAGACTGACTACGCCACTCTAGGACCTTGAAATGTTTCTTACGGAGCCACTCCTTAGTTGCCCTGGCTGTGAGTTTTGGGTCATTGTCCTGCTAGAAGACTCAGTCATAAGCCATCTTTAATGCTGTTACTGAGGGAAGGAGGTTGTTGGCCAAAATCTCGCAATACATTTTCTCATCCATCCTCCCTTCAATACGGTGCAGTTGTCCTGACTCCCATGCTTCACAGTTGGGACAGTGTTCTTGGGGTAGTATTCATCCTTCTTCTTCCTCCAAACACGACAAGTGGAATTGACACCAAAAAGTTCTATTTTGGTTTCATCAGACTACATGACCTTCTCCTGCCCCCTCTGGATCATCCAGATGGTCATTGGCAAACTTCAAAGGGCCTGTACATGTACTGGCGGGAGCAGGGGGACCTTGCGTGCCCTGCAGGATTTAAATCCATGGTGGTGTAGTATGTTAATAACAGTAATCTTTGAGACTGTGGTCCCAGCTCTATCCAGGTCATTGACCAGGTTCTCCTGTGTAGTTCTGGTATGATGCCTGACCTTTCTTACAATCATCCTTAACCCACAAGGCGAGATCTTGCATGGAGCTCCAGACTGAGGAAGATTGACAGTCATCTTGTGTTTCTTCCATTTTCTTATAATTGCGGCAACAGTTGTTGCCTTCTCCCCAGGCTGCTTGCCTATTGTCCTATAGCCCATCCCTGCCTTGTGCAGGTCTACAATTTTGTCCCTGGTGTCCTTAGATAGCTCTTTGGTCTTGGCCATGGTGGAGAAGTTGGAGTGTAATTGATTGAGTGTGTAGACAGGTTTCTTTCTAGGGCCCATTATCAAGATAGATATCTGGTGACCGCCATCTATCTTGTGAATGGTCCCTTGAAAGTCTCAGTGCAGAGTGAAGAGGAGGTTGCACTGCCACGGCACTCTTTTTATTTCAATTGGATTCCAAGTACAGCTGAGTACACTGTTCGGCTGTAGTTAGAACTCCCATAGAGCAGAATGGAAAGTGCCACATAAATGCTACCTCCTCTCTGACCTGCACAGAGACTCTCTAGGGTACATTATCAAGACACTCTCTTCTTATTTCAATAGGATTTCCAAGTACAGCTAAGTAAACTGTTCAGCTGTACTCTGAACTCCCATGGAGCAGAATGGAAAGTACCGCATAAGCGTGACCTTTTTCTGATCTGCACAGAGACTTTCTAGGTCCCGTTCTAAAGATTGACCTCTGGGACCTGCATCAGACATGTATGCCACACCCTATTAATATGCTATGATTATCTGGGATGGGAAAAGCCCTCTAAGCCCCACCTATAGACACCTCCAAACTGATGATAAGTGCCTCTGCACATCTGTAAAATCCCATCTTTGCAGTCCTGTTTGTAGGACAGACCTAAACTGAAGAGCTATATTTGTTGCTGAAATAAGTTACTATATTGTATGTATACTCACAGGTGTAACTTGAAGCTCCGGAGCCCTAGTGCAAAAAGAGAAATGGGCCCCCCAGCTACTATGTGCGACAAACAATGCTGGTATCTTCTTATGTGGCCAAAAGACATTTGGGCCCCCTCAGACTGCAGGGCCCGGTAGCAACTGCTACCTCTGCACCCCTTATAGCTACACCAATCACAGTAACAAACTAAAAAAAAAACAATATAAAACGTTAAATTTGATTAAATCGCTGATAAAATACATATACACAAAAACCTCACTTTTTACCGATAAATACTTCCTCCTACATATATTAAAGCACCATTAAAGCTTTCCGACTAGGGCACAACTTACAAACCAGTATAAAAGATATATTTACTCATGATACTTGTACTCCACTGGTCTCCTAATCATGGCTGTCACAATAATGAAAAAAAACAGTTGATCATAGAAGGCCCTTATACAAATGTACTATCCCTTGTGCCAACCCTATGGGGATACTAACAGGGTCATCGCCCTGATGAGGGCGGCCCCACAAAACTAGATGCTGACTCTAAAGTCCCCTTTGTATTTCCCTCAATTCGGGCCAAAGTATATGGTCCAACCTAAAAAAAAAATGATTACCTCCCGATGCGTTTCCCCTATTCCATGTTCATCAGGGGAGCCTAGTAGACCAAACAAAGATGAATTGCGCCATTAGAAGAGCATCCTGCATGTAGTATTGTTACTGTGATTGATTTTTGATACCCTGATCTTGATATTTGATATTCGATGATAAACCCTATAGCTACACCCCTGTGTTTACCACACAGTGGCGTATGTCATGGTATATTAACTGACCAATTTTGACCTGTTTTGTATTACTATACATGAATCACTTATTGCTTCCTAAAGTGGTTCTGCAGGAGCTGCAGGTTGTTCACACTCTAGCCTGTATGATTGACGCCACCTGTCATGATGAAGAGACATTTTCAGCGAAAAAATCTCTCAGGCATTTTCAGCAATAT
The DNA here is from genome assembly GCA_025379985.1 of Phyllomedusa bahiana. Classification (NCBI taxonomy): domain Eukaryota; kingdom Metazoa; phylum Chordata; class Amphibia; order Anura; family Hylidae; genus Phyllomedusa; species Phyllomedusa bahiana. The sequence goes on along the minus strand of JAODAL010006194.1, from coordinate 106,501 downwards.
AATATGTATCTCACTTGTGGAGTATATTAAACTGTAATCTATATCTTTAAAGGCAGATGACTGAGTAATACCCCTCTAAGTGCACACGAGATAATGTATGTATCATATTTTCAATATTCATTTTTTTCCAGCTGACTCTCTCTCTCTACATCACGACTCAATTCTGAAACTTCTGTAGCACATTATATGAATCTCAGACAATTGGCAACAGATTGTCTCTGAAACAAGAGATCATTCATAATGTGCAAGATACTGATTATCATTGCAAGCAAGAACATAAAAATAATTTTAACTATTACACTATGCAAATATCGCCTTGGCGCCTGAAGCAGAATGGCAGCGGCTTCCCCAAGGCCTCATTGCGGCAAAGTGACTTTTATTACTAGAGGGACACTTAAATGTAAATTTACTACCATTAATACAAATCCTTGTGAGAGCTCAGGACATGCTGTACTCCTTGCGTGGAGGAGACGGATGTGTTATGGAAATATCCTAATATGTTGTATTTGTATGAAAGTGCTGTCCACTTCCATAGAACCTCATCTGCTTTCAGGAATAATTTAAAAGCAATTTCTTTTTTTTCCTTAGTATGAGACAAAATATTAAAATTACACTGACTGAAGAATCCATTATATTGAATGTACTCGGTCCTTTTATTTGTCTCTCCACGGAGAAGGCTCTTCAAGACGGTACACTGAATTATAAAAAAAAAAAAAAAAACCTTGCTGAATCTTTGTTTGTGTTAGTTATTTATATATATATATGGAGAGAAATTAAATCTCTCCTGCCTGTCCCCCATGTGACTTTTTCTAAACCGTGCTATTAAAAATGAATAAAAGCAATACTTTGCCTAAATTCCTCTGCCAGACAGTGCTGGGAGGTAACAGCTGTTATCTCAGCAATACGTGCTACCAGCACACTTTCTGCTGATGGGTGACAACCCATGTCTCCACAGGAGCCAGGAAATCCAACGTGGTCACCACTGACTGCAGAACCTGTTGCTTGGCAACAGCCAGGGAGTTTGTACGATAGAAACAGTCTAGCTAGCTACTGTAGACGCAGAAACCCTAGATCAGTCTTGGTGGTCTCTATGGTAGTGAAAAGTATTACGGTGTGCTCACGTAACGTTATTTTGGGGGTATTCTGAAATACGCCTCAAAATAAGCACAAATAATGTCCTATGCAGCTCTCATTGCTTCCAATGTAAAATAAGTGCTGGCATTCACACAATGCAGATTTGACAAGCGTATTTGCGACGCATATTTTGAGACGTAAATTTAAGTCTCTTGTCAATTCTTGAGGCGTTTACGCAAGTAAAATTCTTATAGAAACAACGGTGGAGCATATTTACAGCACTTAAAGGGGTTTTCTCGCTACAAGATCATAGTTTAAAATGAGCGGACGAAAAATGTAAGCATGTAGGTCCTTGGTTACCATAAGCAAAATGCTATATGTGCCTAGTAAGGAAGTTTGAACCCAGGTCGTGATCCACCCAGCTGAACGATCATTGGCTGTCGGATGACTTGTGTCCTGCCCCGATCGTAATGGAAACACGCGTGACTGAGGAAAGAGAGAGACTGTACTATACGCGCCGATATAAGCCGTATGCACATAGCCTAATAAATCAAAATGTGTTTAATTAGGAAGGGAGGGAAACAACTCATCAGAAAGTGGTTAGTGGTGATGTGATGTGTCATGGAGGGACATGTTAACGTGGGGGGTTCTCTCCAGCCTGAGTGTAATTTAGCCTAGAAAAGGCTTAGGGGATGTTCATACAGCATTTCTTAGATGCGTGTTTGGATCCGTGTTTCGGACCCTAAATAGACCCACACACACATCTAACAATGTGCAGTGTGATTTACTTTGCTTTCAATGTAAAACATGCATCAGTGTTCAGACGAGTGATCGCCAATGCGTGTTTACTTCTTTCTGATGCAGCTTTCGGATCCATTCAAAGAATTCACATGTCAATTCATGATACGTTTGACGCAGCAAATTACACAGCACACTTTGGGTGCGTGTTGGATGCATTTAACACAGCGCTTTTGAATATGTTTTTCAGATCCAAAAAACGTATTCAAAACACCATGTGAACATACCCTTAAGGTGTCTAACACTAGATGCACTAAATTGTGCCAAAATGGGTATGCAAAATACATTTTAGCTGGGAACATTATAGCAAATCAGCCCCAGAGTTTTTCAGCAAAATGTCACAGCAGTTTTTAAGCAAAGCCAGGAGTGGATTAAAAAGGAATGGGAAAATTAAAGGAAATACTTCTACTGCTCCTATGTGCTGAATCCACTTCTGGCTTTGTCTCCAAAAAACTGCAATGGCATTTTTCCAGAAAACCTGTGTGTGAAGCCCGTCTTAGGCTGATATAGCATTTTGGAGAAAAACACCACAATTTTGGAGCTTTTTTCTTGCCATTTTACCTACTTTTTTTCCTGAAAAGTGTAGTAGGCAGATGCTAACTAGAAGTCAATATAGAAATATAAAATGCACTACATACATGCAGTGAAGGAAATAATTGATTGTGCCAGTTTGCACACTGACAAAGACGTGAACAGTTTATAATTTTAAGGGTAGGTTAATTTTAACATTGAGACATAGAATATCCAAAATACAATCCAGAAAATCACATTGTATGAATTATATAAATTTATTTGCATTTTGCTGAGAGAAATAAGTATTTGATCCCTCTGGCAAAGAAAAATTAATTCTTGGTGGCAAAACCCTTGTTGGCAAGCACAGCAGTCAGATGTTTTTTGTAGTTGATGAGGTTTGCGCACATGTCAGGAGGAATTTTGGTCTACTCCTCTTTGCAGATCATCTCTTAATCATTAAGATTTTGAGGGTGTCACTTGGCAACTCAGACTTTCAACTCCCTCTATAAGTTTTCTATGGACTTAAGGTCTGGAAACTGGCTAGGCCACTCCATGACCTTAATGTGCTTCTTTTTTCCTTTGTTGCCTTGGCTGTATGTTTTGGGTCATTGTCTTTCTGGAAGACCCAGCAACGAACCACTTTTAATGTCCTGGCGGAGGGAAGGAGTTTGTCACTCAGTATTTTACAGTAAATTGCTCCATCCATTCTCATATTGATGCATTGAAGTAGTCCTGTGCCCTTAGCAGAGAAACACCTGCTAAACATAATGTTTCCATATCCATGCTTGACAGTGGGGACAGTGTTCTTTGGGTCAGAGACAACATTTCTCTTCCTCCAAACACGGCGAGTTGAGTTAATGCCAAAGAGCTGAATTTTTGTCTCATCTGACCACAGCACCTTCTCCCAATCACTCACAGAATCATCCAGGTGTTCATTGGTAAACTTCAGATGGGCCTGACTTGTGCCTTCTTAAGCAGGGGGACCTTGCGGGCACTGCAGGATTTTAACCCCTTAAGGACCAGGCGTTTTTTTTTTTTTGGTGACACGTTCGTTTTTCCCTCCTCGCCTTCTGAAAGCCATAACTTTTTTATTTTTCCACCTACATAGACTACATAGGGCTTTTATTTTGCGGGACAAGATGTACTTTCTAATGGTGTTATTCACTATACTATAGAATATACTGGGAAACCGCAAAAAAATTCCAAGTGGAGCAAATTGTGAAAAAAAATGTATTTTTGCCATGTTTGCGAGGGTTTGCTTTTACGGCGTTCAATCTTCGGTAAATATAATGTGTTATCTGTATTCTACAGGTTGTTACGCATCCGGCAATACCAAACATGTAGAGTTTCCGTTATGTTTTTGGTACCGTAAAAAATTCCAAACATTTTCTATTTTTGAAATTTGCGCTACGGCGCCATTTTGTGCGACCAATAACTTTTTTGTACTAAAACCTACGGACGTCAGTGAGGGTGCATTTTTTGCGGGCTGAAGTGTACTTTTTATCGCTAGTAGTTTGGAATGCATGCGACTTTTTTGATCATTTTTATTCCATTTTTTGAGTGACGTAAAATGACCAAAAAACGCAATTTTGGCGTTTGGATTTTTTTTTTCTTCTACGGTGTTCAGTGTACAGGATAAATGATGTTATATTTTTATGGATCGCACTTTTTCGGACGCGGCGATACCAAATATGTGTAACTTTTTTATTATTTTAATGATTTTATTTGTAAAATGGGGAACGGGGGGTGATTTGAAATGTTCAAACTTTTTTTTTTTTGTAATTTAAAACTTTTTTTTTTTTTCTTTACTGTAACATTGAGGCCACCTATGGTACTTGACCACTAGGTGGCGCGATTGTTAATACAACCTAATGCATTGCATAGGCAATGCATTAGGGTGTACAAAGATGGCGGTTTCCCCACTTCCTGTCTGCGGACGGAAGTGGGGCAAACCGGCCAGGGTAAGTGACAGGAGCCTTCACAAGGCTCCCCACCACCATGCCCGGTCAGGTGCCGATGACCGTACCGATCGGTGCGCGGCACCGATCGGCGTTCATTCAGACGCCGCGGCCATCTGTTACTGCCGGGTGTTAGCGGCGATTTGCCGCTAACACCCAGCGGCTGTGCGGGGGGGGTAGCGGCGCGATCCCCCTGCAAAGCCCCTTAGCGGCCCTGGGACGTACTCATACGCCCAAGCTCGTCAAGGGGTTAAACCATTACGGCGCAATGTGTTACCAATGGTTTTCTTGGTGACTGTGGTTCCAGCTACCTTGGATCATCATTAACAATTTCTCCCCATGTGGTTTTAGGCTGATCTCTCACCTTCCTCATGGTCAAGGATACCCTACAAGATGAGATTTTACATGATGCCCCAGATTGATGTCAATTGAAAGTCATTTTGTATTTCTTCCATTTTCTTACAATTGCACCAACAGTTGTCTCCGTCTTACTTATGGTTTTGCAGCCCATTCCAGCTTTATGCAGGTCTATGATCCTTTCCTTGACATCCTTAGAAAGCTCTTTGGTCTTGCCCATGTTGTAGAGGTTAGAGTCTGACTAATTAATTGAATCTGTGGACAGGAATCTTTAATAAAAGTGACTATTTAAGACAGCTGTCTTTAATGCAGGTAACGAGTTGATTAGGAGTGTCTAACTGGTCTGTAGGAGCCAGAACTCTTAAAGGTTGGCAGGGGATCAAATACTTTTTCTCACTGCAAAATACAAATAAATTTATATAATTTATACAATGTGATTTTCTGGATTTTATTTTTGATATTCTACCTCTCAATGTTAAAATTAACCTACCCTAAAATTATAGACTTTTCATGTCTTTGTCAGTGAGCAAACTTAAACAATCAGCAAGGGATCAAATAATTATTTCCTTCACTGTAGCTTTTTTTTCTTTGTAGCATTTTTTGTCTTTTTGGTCATTGACTTCCAAATGCAGCATGCTGTGGTGTTTCAGGCTGTTTTTGACTATTTTTCATATACATAATGGGAGACATTTGCTGTATGTATGGGGCTGCACCAGTATTCTGGTGTCTTTTTAGCCCAAACACTGGCGCAGCCCTGTTCTCTAGATTTATAATCAGGTGCACTCCAAAATTAGGCGCATTATGCACCACCCGCAGCACTTTGTAATGCACCTGAGATTTGGGGTGCATGCTGGGGCTTGTCGCACCACAACCGTATGATTCTACACATTTATGACTGGAGAACGGCAAAACTAGGCGCATTACTTCTGAAACTGACAGACCAAGTTAAAAGTGGTCTACCAGAGCCTGATTTGTCATAGTGGAACTAGAAAGCGACAACTCTATGACCCAAAGGAGAACAGGTTCATACATTCTGGCGCATTCTACACTGCTTTAAAGCTATTTAGAACTGGCCTCCTTACACCTAGATCATACATGTCCCATTAAGTGTTTTTTTTCTGCTTAAAAAAAATCATGTTGTATTTTTTCACTATGAATAACAGCATCATGTCAATTCCGACTATTCCGACTGTTGTATTTTTTCCACATTACTAATATACAGTATATTGCTTTATTAAAGGGATTTTGCCACAATGTAAAATTGACATGGGAAGCTTGCAAATGAAATAACAAACATTTTCTCCATTCATTATTATTAAAAATTCTGCACCGGTTTTGTTTTAGTTGCTCCTTTAGTGATCTATTGTTGACAGTTCGTCTCCAGGGGATGCGACCAGTGACGAGAGCTCCTAAGTCCTGGTCAGACATGCTCAGACATCACTTCTCTTCTCAGGCAGCTACTGAGTGTTCAAACCCCAGGTGCTGTGATTCTACTCCTGTCCTCTGTACTCCTTAGTAATTAGTCAAACAGTGCAAGTAAATAAAAAAGAAACCTCAATCAGGTATGCTCATTAATAAAGAGAAAAAAACCCCAATGACACAGGTTTGGTTACTGCAGGTATGTGAACCTAGGACCCTTGTGCCTGGAGGCAAAATACTTTACCTCTCAGCTACTCACAATGCCTTACGTAAACAGACCTTTCTTTGACTGCAGAGAGGAAAGGCCTGTTGATGTCATCCTGCTGGGTCACATGATATGTAATTGAAACAAATCACACACACCCCCTTCTGAGCACACATAGCTGAAGAGCTGGATACAGGAGGGATGAAATGCGATTGTGGCAAAACCCCTTTAAGGCAATTATTTATTACATGTTTCCAGTTTCTAGACACTTCTGTGCTTCATCCAACAAACGAGCCATGGCCTTGGTACAAGGCGCATGGCTTGCCTTAAAGGGAACATGGTTTAATATGCAAAGCCTTGCACCAACATCTTGCTGCAATCAGTGGCATAACATAAACCAACTAATAGAGGGTGTAAACTTAGACTGGGAGGTCTAAGCATGTTCCAGATTTCTCAACACTTTGATAAATGTGGTTCATTGTAAGACTGTGTAGTCTAAGGACAACATGTATGTACGGGGATGCGCCAGTATTTTGGTGTCCTTTCAGCCCAGAAACTGGTGCAGCCCTGTTCTCTAGATGTATGAACAGATACACTCCAAAACTAGGTGCATTACTGCTGGAACAGCCAGACCAAGTTAAAAGTGGTCTACCTGAGCCTGAGTTGTTGTAGTGGAACTAGAATGAGCCAAATCTTTAACTGCAGTAGAACAGGTTCATAAATTCATGCGCATTCTACACTGCTTTAACCCCTTAACGACCCTGGACGTATGCGATCCCGCTACACAGCCGCTGGGTGTTAGTGACTAATTGCAGCTAACACCCGGCCGTTACAGCACGCGTGGCGGCGGCGCCCGCCTGCGCTGTTTAACCTTTTAGATGCCGCAGCAAAGATGGCTGCGGCGTCTAAATCAATGAGAAACTGTGCCGCGCACCATTTCTCACTTTGATCGGAGCCCCCACAGCGAAACTGCGGGGATCCAATCGCTGAACATTGCAGCAGGAAGCTTTGTGAAGGCTTCCATCGCTGCCATGTTTTGAATTTCCTCACTTCTGGCCCCAGGCAGGAAGTGAGGAATCCGCCATCTTAGTGCACCCTAATTACCCCCCTTTCGCCATTTTACAAATAAAAAAAGTTAAATATTTAAAAAGTTACACATATTTGGTATCACCGCTTCCAAAAAAGTCTGATCTATTAAAATATAACATAATTTATCCCATATGCTTAACACCGGAGATGAAAAAAATTGTGTTTTTTTGGGTCATTTTAAGTCCTATAAAAATTGGAATAAAATTGATCAAAAAGTTCTCATATGTTGTAAACTGGTACCAATAAAAAGTACGCTTCAGCCTGCAAAAAATTCCACCTCACTCAAGTCCCTAGATGTTAGTGCAAAAAAGTTATTGGTCGCAGAAAATAGCGCCGCAGCGCAAATTTGAAGAATAAAAAATGTTTGGAATTTTTTTATGGCACCAAAACATAATGTAAGCCCTACATGTTTGGTATTGGCAGATACATATCAATGTAGATTAACAGTTAAACAATTATATTTACCGAAGATTGACGCCGTAAAAGTAAAAACTCCTGCAAACATGGCTCAAGTAAGATTTTTTCACAATTTGTTCCACTTGGAATTTTTTTGCGGTTTTCCAGCATATTCTATAGTATAGTGAATAACACCATTAGAAAGTACATCTTATCATGAAAAACAAAAGTCCTCATAGGTCTATGTAGGTGGAAAAATAAAAAAAGTTATAGCTACTGGGGAGGCGAGGAGGGAAAAAACAAACGGTCAACAAACAAGTAAAGCAGGTCCTTAACCCCTTAAGGACCCAGTCTGTTTGTTGGCCTTCCTGACCAGCCCCTATTTTGAAATCTGACGTGTCCATTTATGTGAGAATAACTTTTTGAACTTTTACACGATCCATGTGATTCTGAGATTGTTTTCTCGTGACACATTTGTGCTTTAGTTAGTAAGAAATTTTTTTTTCTTTTCTTTCATCTTATACAATCCTTATTTGTTTGTGAAAAATATAAAAATTTCATGAAAATTGGAAAATTTGCGATTTGAAAGTTGCAAAATTTCTGCGTGCAAGACAGATAATTATTCTCCACAAAATGTTTATAAACTCAGCATCTACATATGTCCACTATAGGTTGGCATCAAGTGTTTTTAAATGTCTTTTTTTTTATTTCTACGGACATGGGGGCTTAGAAAATATAGTAGTAATTTCTCTCAATTCAGAAAATTTGCAGATCATTTTTTTAGGGAACCATCCAGTTCTTGACGTGGCTTTGAGGGCCTGCTGGTTAGATACCCTCCCATAAATTAATGCCATTAAGTAAAACTAGACCCTTAACGTATTTACACACTCTATTAGGGAAGTTGATAACGCTTTAGATATTTCACAGAAATAAAGCAAAGTGGAGGTTGAAATTTCAAAATTTTCACTTTTTTGCAGATTTTCAATATTTATCCATTATTCACTAGGAATACGGTTAAATGTGACTAGGTAATGCAACTTAATATCAAATTCCCCCAGGTCTGCCGTTTTTAGTGATAATCCCTTATGTGGCCCTAGTGCGAGTATTTGGCTCAACCATAAGCCCCAGAATAGGAGGAGCACTACCGGGGAATCTGACGGTCTCCTTTTCTAATACGATTTTATTTAGGCGCCATTTCAGGTTTGGGGACACACTAAGGTGCTAAAACTTAATAAAACCCCTTAATTAGACCACATATTGGAAACTACATACCCCTTTAAGGAATATATCCAGGGGTTGCTTTGAGTATTTTAGACCCACAGGTGATACACAAATTTTTTTAGCATAAGGCTGTGAAAAGTAAATACAAATTTTTTTTCCAATAATCATGCAATTTGCTTAAAAATGTTTCACATATTACAAGGAATCCTGGAAAAAAGAACGTAAAACTTGTTAAGCAATTTCTCCCAGTTTGGCAATACCCCTACAGTGGGAGTAAAAACTGCTGTGTGGGCGCATGGAAGGGCGTATAAGGGAGGGGAGCTATTGCTTTTGGAACGCAGATTTATGGTGGGGCCTTGTCGCATTTGCAAAGCCCCCAAAGTAGAGAAACCAGGCGGTAACATTCCAGATAGTCGCCCATTTTGGATTCAACACCCCATCAGGGATTCTATCTAGGGGTGTAATGTGCATTTGGATGCACAGTGTTCCATTAGTTTTTTTTAAGCATTGGGCAATGAAAATGGGGGGAATAACGCGTTCTCAGTCATTGATTTTTTGAGTTCAATTTTTCAGCATTCGCCGTGCAGTGTAAATGATGTGATAACTTTACCTAATGGGGGGTCGGTACAATTACAATGATATAGATTTTAATATAAGTTTTTTCTGTTTTATTATTTTACACCAGTAGAATTACGTATATAAAAATCTTGCTGTTTTTATGTTGTCCTATTATGACGCATAACTTTTTTATTTTGCTGTGTGCAGAGCTGGTGTATGGGCTTGTTTTTCGGGATGAGTTGAAGTTTTTATTGGCTACATTATGTGGTACAGCAATCTTGGTAGCAATTTCTTGTGTACAGCAATACAGCAATCTGGTAGTGTATTTTATTTTTTATTTTTTATAGCGGTCACTGTACGGTATATATGGACATGGTAGCTTTACTCCAAGCCGGTCAATACGAATTACACCGATACCCAATTTGTATATTCTTTTTATGTTTTACTGCTTTTTATACATAAAAACAACTTTTATTCAAACAGGAGAATTTACGTTTTTGCATCACGCATAGTTTGAGAGCATAACTTTTAAATTTTTCTGTGCTTGAAGCTGTCGTAGGGACTTGTTTTTTGCGAGAGAGTTGACATTGTTATTAGTATCATTTTTGGGGGACAGGCTTTTTGATTGCTTTTAAATCCATTTTTTGGAGGCCAGGGTGAAGAAAAATACTGCAATCCTGAGTAGTGATTTTTATTTTTATTTTTATCAGGGCTCACGTGCAGTATCTAGTGTAAGTTAGCCTCTTACTCTTTGGTCGCTTTGATAGTATGAGCGATTCCCTATTTATATAGATTTTTTTATGTTGAAGCACTTTAAAAAAAAAGAAAAGTGTTTTTAGTGTGTAAAACAATATTATGCATGTCAATCTTTCTGAGAGCTATACATTTTTTATTTTTCAGTATACAGAGCTGTATGTAAGGACTTTTTTTAGCGGATGAACTGACATTTTAAATTGGTACAACTTTGGAGTTTTTAGGAGTTTGTTGATCGCTTTTTATTCATTTTATGTGCTGCGGGTATGACACAATGTAATGTCTTAATTCTGTGATTGTTTTTTTTTTTTTTACAGGTTCACCGTACGGTTAATTAACATGACAGATTTATAGGGCAGGTCATTACGCACGCGGCGATACCAAAATTGGGTACATTTATTTATTTTTGATCTTTTTGGGCGATTGGCGTTTGTAAAGGGGAAAAGGGCGGTGTAGTATTTTAATTTTCATTTTTAGTTGTTTGTGTTTTACTTGGTTTTTTTTTTTTTTTCCCCCCCACTTTTTTTTTTTACTTTTTTTCACTTTTTCACATTTTTATTTTACTTTTACCCATAGGGGATTTGAATGAGAGATCTTTAGATATCTCATTCAATAGGATCAGTGCATAGCTTGTTGCATAACTGGTCCTATGGACACTGTCAGTCACGAAGCCGGTCATGCCACCAGGGCACGGCCGGGCGTCGTGACGTCACAGACAACCCGGAGGCATTCTCTGCCTTCCGTGGTGTATGTAAGGAGGCAGGAGCTGCTTGCCGCCGGACGAGATGCAGGAGGAGCGATTCTCCTCCTGCGTCTCTCTTAGTTATTGCGACCGGATTGTCGCGATAATTACGGGGTTATCCGCCCCCCCCCCCCCCCCCGAGCGATCCGGGGTCGGAGGGACCGATGGTGCGGATGGTCAGCTGTAATATACTCTGCTTTAGGTTGGCGCGTATCCTCAGCGTATCCATACGTCCAGGTGCGTTACCCCAAACGACCTGGACGTATGGATACGCCCAAGGTCGTTAAGGGGTTAAAGCTATTAAGAACTGCGCCTAGATCATAGATGTCGCCCTAAGTTTACACCGTCTAGTCTAAGAGTTAGACAGTGCTGATAAATCTGCCTCATTGAGCCTCAGTCACCTAAACTGCCTATCAGGAAGACTGTCTTTGTTGCTCATAGCAGCCACTTAGGGCCTCATGTATGAAAACTGTCTAGGTCTAAGACGTTCTTTGTTGCCTATAGCTACCAATCACAGCTCCCCTTTAATATCATATAGCGCTATGAAAAAACTAAAGAGGAGCTGTGATTGGTTGCTATGGGCAACAAAGAAAGCCTAAGACCTAGACAGTTTTCATACATGTGGCCCTTAGAGCTCAGTTTTCGTGTTTCCAGACCAGTTGAAAAAACTAAAGCTGAGCTCTGATTGCCTGCTATGGGCAAGAAAGACAGTCTTTCGAGTAGACAGTTTTGATAAATGAGGCTTCTTATTTTGTAAAAAATAAAAAACTGCAGAACACCTGACAACAAATGCATGTGATTTTAATTCATTTTTTTACTGCCAAAATATGCAATAAAAATCATGTGAAGGCAACCTCCAGGTCAGGGGCGTAACTAGAGAAGTCAGGGCCCCAAAGCAAACTTTTGGATGGGGCTCCCTACCCTCCCCCCCCCTCCCTGACCACGACCATGTACCAGTACATGCTGTTAGATAATGTAGATAATACAAGGGGCAAATACCTCACCATACATCTCACCATCATACTGCTACCAATCAAATCCACTATACCAAAACCAATATTACCAATAACGCTATTACAAAGGAACCTGATTATACCGCCAGAACATGACCACAAAGTGACTGAATAATATCCCTACACTATTACTGATCAGTACACAAAGACCCATAGTACCACCATATAGTGACCATATATTGGGGTTTATACTAGTGTAACACAGGCTCTGCAGACTGTATATAACCACCATACAGTGACCATATAGTGGTAGACACCAGTGTACATAGGCTCTGCAGACTGTATATAACCTCCATACAGTGACCATATAGTGTAGACACCAGTGTACACAGGCTCGGAGACTGAAATAAAAACCACCATACAGTGACCATATAGTGTATATACCAGGGGTACACAGGCTCTGCAGACTTTTATATTACCCCCATACAGTGACCATATAGTGGTAGACACCAGTGTACACAGACTGTGCAGGACATATAAGTGATTACAGTGTAGTTACATCTTGTGACTCACAGGTGACGTCTTTTCTGACGAGTGGGTTGACATTCCCTTTGTTCTGCATCCGGTCCAGTCCGCATCATGATGACATCTCCCGACCACTTGTCCCTGCAGATTTAGACACAAATATCTTAGAATCCTGACTTTTACAGCACCTGCCCCGCCTGGTATATGGGGTCCATTTAGGCAGGCAGGGTTTAGATAGGAATATATGGCCCCAAATAGGAAAGGGTTTTAAAGGTAGCCAATAGAGTGCCCATATAGGCAGGCAGGGTTTAGGTAGCTATAGGGAGCCATACAGGTAGACAGGGGTTAGGTGGGCTATAGAGGCCATATAGGTAGGGTTTAGGTAGCTAAAGGGGCATATAAGTAGACAGGCAGGCTTCGGGGGCTATATAGGTAGGCAAGCTTTAGGGGGCAATAGGGGCTACATAGGCAGACAGGCTTCACGGTAGCTATAGGGCTATTCAGCCAGGCAGGCTGGGGGTATAAAGGCAGGCTTATGTGGGTCTACAGGCAGGCTTATGGGGGTATACAGGCAGGCTTATGGGGGTATACAGGCAGGCTAATGGGGTATACAGGGAGGCTTTTGGGGGTATACGGCAGGCTAATGGGGTATACAGGCAGGCTTATGGGGGTATACAGCAGGCTATGGGATATACAGGCAGGCTTATTGGGGGTATTTCAGCAGGCTATGGGGGTATACAGCAGGCTTTGGGTATACAGCAGGCAGGCTTATGGGGGTATACAGCAGGCTTATGGGGGTTTTTACAGGCAGGCTAATGGGGTATACAGGCAGGCTTATGGGGGTATACAGCAGGCTATTTGGGGTATACAGGCAGGCTTATGGGGGTATTTCAGCAGGCTATGGGGGTTTAAGCAGGCTATGGGGAATACAGCAGGCAGGCTTATGGGGGTATACAGGCAGGCTAATAGGGTATACAGGCAGGCTAATGGGGTATACAGGCAGGCTTATGGGGTATACAGCAGACTATGGGAGATAAAGGCAGGCTTATGGGGGTATACAGCAGGCTATGGGGTATACAGCAGGCAGGCTTATGGGGGTATACAGCAGGCTTATGGGGGTATACAGGCAGGCTTATGGGGTATACAGGCAGGCTAATGGGGTATACAGGCAGGCTTATGGGGGTATACAGGCAGGCTTATGGGGGTATACAGCAGGCTATGGGATATACAGGCAGGCTGATGGGAGTATACAGCAGGCTATGGTGGTATACAGCAGGCTATCGGGTATACAGCAGGCAGGCTTATGGGGGTATACAGCAGGCTATGGGGTATACAGCAGGCAGGCTTATGGGGGTATACATGCAGGCTAATGGGGTATACAGGCAGGCTCATGGGGGTATACAGCAGGCTTATGGGGGTATACAGGCAGGCTAATGGGGTATACAGGCAGGCTTATGGGGGTATACAGGTAGGCTAATGGGGTATGCAGGCAGGCTTATGGGGGTATACAGGTAGGCTAATTGGGTATACAGGCAGGCTTATGGGGGTATAAAGCAGACTATAGGATATAAAAGGCAGGCTTATGGGGGTATAAAAGCAGGCTATGGGGGTATACAGCAGGCTATGGGGTATACAGCAGGCAGGCTTATGGGGGTATACAGCAGGCTATGGGGTATACAGCAGGCAGGCTTATGGGGATATACAGGCAGGCTAATGGGGTACACAGGCAGGCTTATGGGGGTATACAGCAGGCGAGGGGGGTATACAGCAGGCTATGAGGTATATACAGCAGGCAGGCTTATGGGGGTATACAGCAGGCTTATGGGGGTATACAGGCAGGCTTATGGGGGTATACAGGCAGGCTAATGGGGTATACAGGCAGGCTTATGGGGGTATACAGGTAGGCTAATGGGGTATACAGGCAGGCTTATGGGGGTATACAGCAGACTATAGGATATACAGGCAGGCTTATGGGGGTATACAGCAGGCTATGGGGGTATACAGCAGGCTATGGGGTATACAGCAGGCAGGCTTATGGGGGTATACAGCAGGCTATGGGGTATACAGCAGGCAGGCTTATGGGGGTATACAGCAGGCTTATGGGGGTATACAGGCAGGCTAATGGGGTATACAGGCAGGCTTATGGGGGTATACAGGCAGGCTAATGGGGTATACAGGCAGGCTTATGGGGGTATACAGCAGGCTATGGGATATACAGGCAGGCTTATGGGGGTATACAGCAGGCTATGGGGTATACAGCAGGCAGGCTTATGGGGGTATACAACAGGCTATGGGGTATACAGCAGGCAGGCTTATGGGGTTATACAGGCAGGCTAATGGGGTATACAGGCAGGCTTATGGGGTATACAGGCAGGCTTAGGGGGGTATACAGCAGGCTACGGGTTATACAGGCAGGCTTATGGGGGTAAAACAGGCAGGCCATGGGGTACACAGGCTGGCTTTTGGGGGTATACAGGCAGGCTAATGGGGTATACAGGCAGGCTAATTGGGTATACAGCAGGCTATGGGGGTATACAGCAGGCTAATGGGTATACAGCAGGTATGGGTATACAGCAGGCTAAAAGGGGGTATACAGCGGCTAATGGGGTATACAGCAGACTTATGGGGGGAATAAGCAGGTAATGGGTATACAGCAGGCTAGGGGTATACAGGCAGGCTTATGGGGGTATACAGGCAGGCTAATGGGGGGATACAGTAGGCTATAGGGTATACAGGCAGGCTTATGGGGGTATACGGCAGGCTTATGGGGTATACAGGCAGGCTTATGGGGTATAAAGCAGGCCAGGGGGTATACAGGCAGGCTTATGGGGGTATGAAGCAGGCTATGGGGTATACCGCAGGCTATGGGGTATACAGGCCGGCTATGGGGTATACAGGCAGGCTTATGGGGGTATGTAGCAGGCTATGGGGTTTACAGGCAGGCTATGGGGTATACAGGCAGGCTTATGGGGGTATACAGGCAGGCTTATGGGGTATACAGGCAAGCTTATGGGGTATACAGGCAGGCTTATGGGGTATAAAGCAGGCTATGGGGTATACAGGCAGGCTTATGGGGGTATGCAGCAGGCTATGGGGTATACAGCAGCCTATGGGGTATACAGGCAGGCTATGGGGTATACAGGCAGGCTAATGGGCAGGTAAAATAAGAAATCATTTACTTACCTCGGTCCACGGTCCCCCGATGCGCCGCACTACAGTCTCTCTGCAGCCTCTGTGCTCAGCGCAGGCGGCGCGGTGATGTGACGTCAGCGCGAGCGCCCACGTGATCACAGAGGGCCGGCAGGGGAAGTAGCAGGGCGGAGCGAGTGTCGCTCCGTTCTGCTATCTCCGGCCAGCGCTGCCTCTGAACGCTCGGGCCGGAGGGCCCGGGCGTTCAGAGGCGGGGTGCGCCGGGCCCCTCAGCTCCGCGCCCGCCGCAGTGAACTGTTATGTTCACTGCCGAAGGGCCCAGCAGCGGCATTACCGGGGTAGCGGACGCGGTAGCAGCTGCCCCGGGGTGCGGGCCCCCCTGAGCGCATGGGCCCCGGAGCAACTGCTACCCCTGCTACCCCGGTAGTTACGCCCCTGCTCCAGGTGATATCACACACAGACTTATCTGGAATATCTTACACCAAAGGCAGAACTAGATGCAGTAAAAGGAATATAGATCCCTCCATATGTTTTCCAATCCTTTTAAATCCGCTCTTGACTTTGGTTCCGCGGGCAGACCACACCACGCAGGGGTGCCAAAACGAAGCTCAGCGGACCATAGCGCCAAAGTCTCAGGGCCCCACACAGGATTGCTGCCAGTACTGCCCTGATGGTGCCTCTGACACCAAGCATACACTGTAGAATTATTTAGAATTATTTGGAAGGAATTGTACCATTTTGCAGGCAGGATGACACTTTTTATAAATGTGCCTCATTCTACACAAAGAAGCCTTTAATAGATTCATTCTGGCAGCTCAGAGAATAGTCTGTATAATAGGATGGAAACATTATACACGGTAGCGACGTTGCAATAGCTGATTTACAATCTATACACATATAGACAACGCAGCTTATCTAGATTAATAAAAAATAAACTGAGTTTGGAAACTCTTCATCTCCAAAGCACAAAGTAAATTTTCTGCACTGTATTTATATGAAAACATTGCATTTACAATAGCGCTGCGATAAATCTCTCCCTTCTACGGCCGCCTTTAGAAGTTTAATCAACGTTTTCAGGAAATCCTCGGCTAAAATCCCATCATGGCAAGATAAAGATAAAGAACTGCAATTCTTTGAAATACAAATAATTGCCCTGTTTTATATGCCATACAAAGTGTGTGAATACAGAGCCCCTGACAGGAGCCGCCGCTGATCTCACATTGATAGAGATATTAGAATGGGAATATATTTAGCGGAGATCTTGACTTGTTTGTGCATGCTGCCGTAGGCCCGAGACGTTAATCACAATTATAGGAGTATTTATAAAGGCAGACAGTGGTGTTCTCTGCTCACTGAACAAGGAGCTTGCTGTTTAATGTCTCCCTTTCATTCCGGAGGCCGCAGAAATAGCTAATAAACTGTTTAGTATACAGCAAGCGGTGCGGCGTCTACACAGGACAAATTGTGCAATAACCAAAGAAGGGGGTAAAATAAATGAACAATGAAAGACTGATGCATTATCATTGCAAACGTGTTTGTCTTCTGCATTGGAAAATGAGAGATAATACCATCATTCAGCCATCCAGTTATGGCCATAGTCCCTTTCAGTGCAATTCTTAGATGGGTCGTCCAAGATAGACATCACCACATAAGGGGTCATTTAGCTGGTGACCATCTCTTTCATATTTTATTAATTTATTATATTCATTTGTATAGCACCATTATATTCCATAGTGCTGTACATATTTTGTCATCATTTGCATTGGTCCCTGCCCACAATCTAAATACCTCCCCCCTGACAAAGCCAGAGGTGAAATGCTAGTTGGAGATCCAGTGCCGCCACTTGATCTGCATTCAGCTGTTCTTCTCTCTTGTTTTGGTATTTGTGTGTATTCATATGGAGGGCATTTTGCTTATTTCTATATTACTTTTTGTGCATAATATAATATTTTTCATTTAATATATTATTACATATGTTTTTCTCCTGGTACACTTATGTTATGTACACAGCTCTTTATTTTACATTCCATGGAGGAATATCTACCACAGTATCTCCTTTTTATTTTTTGTGTGTGTTTTTATTCATTTTTTTATTTTCTAATAAAGTATCAGTTATATTTTTATTCAGATGGTAGATTGTTTTGGTGCTGAGCTATCTAAATACCAGATTAGCCTGGAATGTGGTTAAAACCAGAGCAAATACAGGGAGAACATACAACTCCTTGCAAATGTTTTCCTTGGTGGGATTTGAACTCAGGATCTTACTACTACAAGGCAACAGTACTAACCACTGTGCTATCATAACTATTTTTACTCTTTGGGACATGCTCCCCAGGTAGTGTTGATTGAACCGTTCTAGAAAAGTTAAGTTGTAGTAGAACTTCTCGAACTTTTAGAACTCAAACCGAACATTTTACCGTTCGTTCGAGTAATGTTCTAGTTCGACACACCATTTTCAGTTTAATTTTCAGTGACTTTCTGCACTTTTGGCGGCCATCCAATCACCTATCTGCACTTTTGGCGGCCAATCAGTGCATAGCACAGAGAAGTGTCAAAAACGTCAACCCTGAAGTGTAGGGCTCTCATTGGCTGCTAAAATCACATGACCATGTTCTGTATATTTCACTGTATTGCCTTGTGAACACCATTTTCAGCTCACTCTCTGTAATGTACAGACTGCTTTTAGTAAGATAGCATTTTCCTCTCCATAGACTTCAATAGGGAGTTTGGTATTGCTGCTTGCATCTTTCCCACACCCAGAAGCTGTTATTTGGCGACATTTGTAGGCTCTCATAACGCCTAACTCTCATATACATGGATATATACCATTCAGAGTGCTTGGGTTTGCTAAATCATACTCAGTGCCCAAAAGTTCTGTTTTTGCAGTTTTGGGGGTTCAGTAATTGTATAACACACCGTCTCCATATCTCCTATGTGTCAAAGGGGCTTTTGGGCCCCCTCAAGATGCAGGGCTACCCTTGTACCTCCTATGTTTATGCACCTGCTTGCAAGCTGTCGTCATCTTTTCAGTTAGCCGTTGAAAGGAATGAAGTATTTTAGCCTCTGAATTTTTATCTGTCACTCTTAGAGCCAAATTTTCTTCACTAAATTGTTCCACGTATCCAATTTACTATTATGATATTAATTACAGCTTCTCCTCACCTGTATAGGTATAAAAATTAACCAGAACATTTTCTTCCATTGACTATAATGGGGTTCGAGTTCTAGTTCGAATAGAACATCGAACCGAACACACTAAAATTTGAGGTTCTAATCGAACTAGAACTTTTTACTGCTCGCTCATCTCTATCCCTAGGTAGATAGACCTAGCACTGCTTACTAATGGTTATCTAATTATAAAAAATATCATTCTGCTTCTTCATCTCTCCTCACACGGTTTCAAATGCTTACTCAGATGCCTATAGCATTGCTCATCCTTATCTTTCTGGTTCATGAAAAAAGTGCTAAATTTACAATAAGGACTTACTCTTGCATTTGTTATTATGTATTGCTGGAATTTGCAGCTCCAGTATTTCACAAAAGTAAGTAAATTTTTTTGCAAATATTGAATTATATATTTTCCTCGGACAACACTCAATATAAGACACTTTAATACAATCTAAAGTAGTCAGTGAACAGCTTGTATAACAGTGCAAATTTGGTGTGCCCTCAAAATAACTCACACAGCCCTCAATGTCTAGAATGCTCGCAACAACAGTGACTACACTCCTTAAGTGAAAATGGACAAATTGTGCCCAATTTGCCATTTTCCATCCATGGTTTCCTCTGACTCGTTAGCGTTACAAGATCACAGGTGTGAAAGGGGAGCAAGTGAGTTAAATTTTTTGTTATCACTCTCACATTCTCTCATACTGTCACTAGAAGTTTAACATGGCACCTCATGGCAAAGAACTTTCTGAGTATACAAAAAAAGGATTGGTGCTCTACATAAAGATGGCCTAGACTATAAGAAAATTGTCAACACCCTGAAACTAAACTTTAGCAGGGTGGCCCAAGACAGTTTCCACTCAGAACAGGCTACCGTCATCGTTGTGGTCGACCAAAGAAGTTGAGTGCACATGCTCAGCACCACATCCAGATATTGTCTTTTCAAAATAGATATATGAGTGCTGCCATCATTGCTGCAGAGGTTAAAGCGATGGGGGCTCAGCTTTTTTTTCTTCCTGCCTTAGTATTTCTTTGATAGAGAAGATATATTTTTCGTACATAGGAAACAGTTGGAGGAGGATCATGACCCAATCTTGTAGTACAGGCAGGTACAATAAGCTTCATGGTGCTTTGCTGTCTGCTGCCGGAGAATTACATGTTTGCAGAATTTCACTTGATTATTTGGTCTCCTATTAAGAAGCAGAAAAGTCATCTTATGTGGGTCTCCTTGCCACCAAGTCGAAAGCTTACATTTTGAGAAGGACTGGGATGTTGAGTGATCTAAGGTTACAAGTCTTATATTATAAAAAAAAAACCTGTAGGTTCTGGAATTGTCTTTGATCAATATACCAGGGACGTGAAGTAAGATTCGCGCTTCTCTCAGAACTCTATGTTCCATAAAGACAAGGTGGTTATTTTATAAGTAGTGAATCTCATCGGTTGTCATGGCAATCTTTACTTTTTCAACCTATAGGCTGCATCAAAAAAATCTTCTATAAGAGAAACCTAGAGCCTTCTAACATCTTCTGTTTATAGGATGGATAATAATGTTCTACAAAATAAAATTGCAATCACATTTTCATATCTTCATCAGTTATTGCAGGTCATGGATTTACCCATGTAGGCAGCTATAATTCCACATTAACTTCATGTAGTACAGTTTCTCAATCTTTCTAAGCCAGAGACATTTCAACCGTGTGCCATGAAGATCAAATCAGGAGATGATGCGAGCGCAATTGTCTCAAATCCAAACACGGGTGTCTGATGTTCCTCATACAATATCTCCAATTTCACTACTGTAATCCTCCCCGCGCTTTTTATCACATGGACCACCCATAAATATGCAAGCACATACAGATAAATGCTCGACTAATACCTTCAAAAGCAACTATATGTGAAGAAATTACTCAGTGTTCCATAGCGTACAGGAAAGGTTCAACTTTATTCAGTCTTCATTTTTCTAATACCTAGACTTTGAGTTCGTTTGCATGATTTATGGTGGCGCTTGACCCCCTTCCTCATGCTTCTGTCGTCATCATCATCACCTTGATTCCTATTTAAGTCTCATGGTTTAAATGAGGGTCACAAGTCACCTGCTCTTCTGAAAGATGGGAGTGCCAAAGGTGGGACCTGCACACATCAGACACTCATGATATATGCTGCTCTAAATCAGAATGTTCTCTTTAATTTTCTGTGTTTAAAAGGACCTTCTCACATCAGATCTGCTGGTAGCATGTTGTAGAGCAGCTTGAAATATTGCTTTGTGGGAAAATATTCAGTAGAACTTGTATTTTATTCATTTAGGTTCCTGCTTATTCTGTGTTAAGGAGTCCAGTATGCGGTGTTATCAGTGACTTACACCCTTACTTGTTTAAGTGTGCATATATAGATGTTTGTCAATCATTGAAAAGACTGCCCACTGGACTCCTTACTCAAATCAAGCAGAGATTTAAATGAATAAATGAATAAATTATATATTTTACTGAATCTTTCCCTACCAAACTATTCATCAATCGCTCAGCTCTTTCTGCACTATTAACAAGCTACCAGCAGATTAGATAGCATTTTTACTTCACAACATATTTACTTTGGTGTAGTATTAGTATGGATATTTAATCACTTGCTCCAAAGGACCATGAGCAGGCTTGCGAGAGCTGCAACAGTGGATCTCCCCCCATTTAGTGGTTTTAAAATGTTTCCATTGCTGCTATAACTGGTTAAAAACAAAAATGTATACCTCCCACGTGTCCCTATTTTGGAGGGACAGTCCCTATTTTTAACCCAGGTCTCTCTGTCCCTCTTAGCGCTATAAATGCCCCTATTTTTTTCATTTGGGAAATAGATTTGCATCAATAAACTGACTATTTTGCTTTATACAGCTTCCTCGCTGTATATTACATAACAACGTACTTAATATTTCATCATTTGATACAATGCAATCCTGAAAATGTACCCCTTTTTAGCTATCTAAAAAGTTGGCATGTATGTGTTTGGGTGTGGTTAGAGGCGTGTCTTGGTGTGATGTCATGTGTTTGGGCACTGTTAGTAGCTTTCAGCTAAGATGGACCGTATTGCTAGAGTGCTATATATGAATAATAAGGCTAGAGCAGATTCTTGCCTATTTGTTAAACTATATTTATTTTAAAAATCCATTACGGGTTTCGCCAGTATACAATCTAGCTTCCTAGATTGTATATTGGTAAAACACGTATTGGATGTACAGCGCCCGGTGTGCGTGACACATGGATGTACTCACACCCCCTGCGATGCTGCCGGCCCAGGAGATGTCCGGAGTTGGACGCGCTGCAGGGAGCCTGGTGAGGTAAGTAGTTTTTATTATTTTATTTGTATTAGCTATAGGGGACACTATCTGGCTACATGGGGGCACTTCCGGGCTACAAGGGGTACTACCTGGCTACAAGGGGGCACTACCTGGCTACAAGGGGGCACTACCGGGCTACATGGGGGAACTACCTGGCTACAAGGGGCACTTCCTGGCTACAAGGGGACACTACCTGGCTATAGGGGGCAGTACCTGGCTACATGGGGACACTACCTGGCTACATGGGGGCACTATCTGGCTACAAGGGGCACTACCTGGCTACAAGGGGGCACTACCTGACTACAAGGGAGCATCTACCAAGCTATAAGGGGCACTACCTGGCAACAAGGGGGCAACTACCTGGCTACAAAGAGACCACTACATGGCTACAGGGGCCACTACCTGGCTATAGAGGGCCACGACCTGGCTGTAAGGAGGCATCGACCTGGCTAAAAGGGGCACTACCCGGATAAAGGGGGGCTACTACCTGGCTATGGGGGGCACTACCTGGATAAAGGGGGCTACTACCTGGCTATAAGGGGAACTACCTGGATAAAGGGGGCTACTACCTGGCTCTAGGGGGCACTACCTGGCCAGTGGGGGCAACAACCTGGCTTTCTTCCAGAGCCGTTATGCAGTAAGGTGGAGTGGGTGTGGCTTTTGTGAAGGGGCGTGACTCATGGCCATGCAAATTTTTACCGCAGCTTCAGGTCTCCTGCTTTCAAACTTTCAAAAGTTGGCAAGTATGCTTATAGGTGACCTGTTTATCAAAAAAAAAAATAATGCAACTGACCTTTTCTAAATCTTATGGGCCATGTTATGTTTAGTCTCCATATCAGCACCTGACCACCAAAGAAGAATGCTCAGGTGCAGGGCCGCCAACAGAAATTTCAGGGCCCCATACAGCTGAAGCACCTGGGCCCCCCTTTAAACCCCACCCCCAGCAACCCGATAGCCCCGCCCCAACAACCCGATCGCCCCACCCCAGCAAAAAAAAAACGGCCTATAGGACATAAACGCGCCCAATTTACCACGTAATATAGTGTGCAAAAAAGAACTCTATTGTGTAGTACAATAGCAAGTGTGTCACATATCTGGCTGTCTGTCTCACACATCATAGACACACGACTAAATAGCTCCATCCACATCCCCCTCCACCGGCCCACATACAATATCCCCCTCCACATTTCCCTTGGTCACTCACCTCACCACCTTCTAATATAATCACCAGCAAGAAAGTAAAAGTGTAACTCCTATCACAGGGTCAGGTGTTCCCTCTTTTACAATCAGGGACGCTGCCACTATACCTGCGCCGATATAACCTACAACACCGCCATACGGAAACCACATAGAGGTCAGACATCAGCTCAGGTATAACCTACAACACCACCATATAGAGACCACATAGAGGTCAGACACCAGCTCAGGTATAACCTACAACAACGCCATATAGAGACCGCACAGAGGTCTGACACCAGCTCAGGTATAACCTACAACACTGCCATATAGAGACCACATAGAGGTTAGACACAAGCTCAGGTATAACCTACAACACTGCCATATACAGACCACATAGAGGTCAGATACCAGCTCAGGTATAACCTACAACACCGCCATATAGAGACCACATAGAGGTCAGACACCAAGTCAGGTATAACCTACAACACCACCATATAGAGACCACATAGTGGTCATCCTTAAAGAAGCATTTATGCTATCTATCATACATGAAAAAACTTTGAGATTCTCGGTTCAAACATTTTGATCAAAAGATGTTTAAGCTGCCCACGACTTTCAACGTGATCTCAAATAGGGCAGTCTTACACTATCTTTTACCCCCCAATAGAGCCACATCCAGGCCTCTCACTGGGTCAATTGACCTCCTTTATCCAGAGAGAAAAAAAAAAAAAAACACCCAACCTGCAAGCTGCACTTCTTATGACAGCCTGTGAGAGTGGGCGGGTGCAGAAAGCCAAAATGGAGGCATTTCCTTCCATTTGCATATGTTTTTTCAGAAATGTTTTTGTGCAGAACCATACGTTATATTTGGTGTATATTGATTTTAACCTATATGGGGAGGAAAGGGTGCCTCCATTTTGGCTTTCTGCACCCGCCCACTCTCACAGGCTGTCATAAGAAGTGCAGCTTGCAGGTTGGGTGTTTTTTTATTTTTTTTCTCTCTGGATAAAGGAGGTCGGTTGACCCAGTGAGAGGCCTGGATGTGGCTCTATTGAGAGGTAAAAGATAGTGTAGGACTCCCCTATTTGAGATCACGTTGAAAGTCGTGGGCAGCTTAAAGATCTTTTGATCAAAATATGTGAACTGAAGATCTCAAAGTTTTCACATAGTGGTCAGACACCAGCTCAGGTATAACCTACAACACCACCATATAGAGACCACATAGTGGTCAGACACCAGCTCAGGTATAACCTAGAACACCACCATATAGAGACCACATAGAGGTCAGACACCAGCTCAGGTATAACCTACAACAACGCCATATAGAGACCGCACAGAGGTCT
Organism: Phyllomedusa bahiana; assembly: GCA_025379985.1. NCBI lineage: Eukaryota > Metazoa > Chordata > Amphibia > Anura > Hylidae > Phyllomedusa > Phyllomedusa bahiana. Next base: position 81,778 of record JAODAL010006194.1, on the reverse strand, counting down.
GACACCAGCTCAGGTATAACATACAACACTGCCATATAGAGACCACATAGAGGTCAGACACCAGCTCAGGTATAACCTACAACACCCCCATATAGACACCACATAGAGGTCAGACACAAGCTCAGGTATAACCTACAACACCGCCATATACAGACCACATAGAGGTCATACACAAGCTCAGGATAACCTACAACACCACCATATAGAGACCATATAGTGGTCAGACACCAGCTCAGGTTTAACCTACAACACTGCCATATAGAGACCACATAGAGGTCTGCCACCAGCTCAGGTATAACCTACAACACCACCATATAGAGACCACATAGTGGCAGACACCAGCCAGGTATAACCAAACAACACTGCCATAAAGGACCACAAAGGTCCGCCCACCAGCTCAGGTATAACCAAACAAAAACCACCAATATAGAACCACATAGTGGTCAGACACCAGCTCAGGTATAACCTACAACACTGCCATATAGAGACCACATAGAGGTCCGCCACCAGCTCAGGTATAACCTACAACATCACCATATAGAGACCACATAGAGGTCAGACACCAGCTCAGGTATAACCTACAACAACGCCATATACAGACCACATAGAGGTCAGACACCAGCTCAGTTATAACCTACAACACCACCATAAAAGGGGACCCGCATAGTGGTCAGACACCAGCTCAGGTATAACCTACAACACCACCATATAGAGACCACATAGAGGTCAGACACCAGCTCAGGTATAACCTACAACACTGCCATATAGAGACCACAGAGCAGTCAGAGACCAGCTCAGGTCACATCCCATTACAGTGAATACAGCACTGATCCAGTATAGAAGTAAAATAACCCTTGAAATCAGGGACTCACCGGAGACGTCTTATCTGATGAGTCGTTCTTTTTTCCCTTCTCTTCTCCATCCGTTCCACACCGCCATGAGGACTTGTCCCGGCCACAACTCATCCCTGCAGAAATAACACACAAATTTCTTAGAATGCTCCAATGCTCCATTTTGGTGCATCTCTTTACCTAGTCCCACCTCTGTACAAACTACCCAGGGTGGGAGAGCGGGTACAAGCCATAACTTAGAGGCCTAGTATCCTAAGGGTTTGGGAGGGTGGGAGAGGCCCCGGGGTAACTAGATAGGCCCTATTTAGGTAGGTAGACCCCGCTGGATAAGTTGGCAGGCCAGCCCCAGGTAGGTTGGTGGGTACCTAGCCAAAGGTAAATAGTCCCCAGGTAGATAAGCAGACCCCAGTTAGGCAAGTTCATAGGCTACAGTTAGGTTGGTGGACCCCAGTTAGGTAGGCAGTAGGTAGGTAGTTGCCCCCAGTTAGGTAAGCTGTAGGTAGTTAGGGCCCCCTTTATATAGGCTACAAGCAGTTAGGGACCCCCTTAGGTAGTATACAGGGAGTTAGGGGTTCCCTTGAAGTAGTATACAGACAGTTAATGGCCTCCCCTTAGATAGTAACAGGCAGTCAGGGCCCCCGTTGGGGTTTAGGTAAGTCAGGGGCCCCCTTTCTGTTTAGGTAGAGTCAGGGGCCCCTTTGTGTTTAGGTAGAGTCAGGGCCCCCTTTGTGTTTAGGTAGAGTCAGGGCCCCCTTTGGAGTTAGGTAGAGTCAGGGCCCCTGTAGGGTTTAGGTAGCCAGGGCCCCTGTAGGGTTTAGGTAGCCAGGGCCCCTGTAGGGTTTAGGTAGTCAGGGCCCCTGTAGGGTTTAGGTAGCCAGGGCCCCTGTAGGGTTTAGGTAGCCAGGGCCCCTGTAGGGTTTAGGTAGTCAGGGCCCCTGTAGGGTTTAGGTAGCCAGGGCCCCTGTAGGGTTTAGGTAGTCAGGACCCCTGTAGGGTTTAGGTAGCCAGGGCCCCTGTAGGGTTTAGGTAGTCAGGGCCCCCTTTAGGGTTTAGGTAGCCAGGGCCCCTTTTTTGGGTTTTTGGTAGCCAGGGGCCCCTGTAGGGTTTAGGTAGCCAGGGCCCCTGTAGGGTTTAGGTTGTCAGGGCCCTGTAGGGTTTAGGTAGCCAGGGCCCCTGTAGGGTTTAGGTAGCCAGGGCCCCTGTAGGGTTAGGTAGCAGGGCCCCTTTAGGGTTTAGGTAGCCAGGGCCCCTGTAGAGTTAGGTAGTAAGAGCCCCCTGTATAGTTTAGGTAGCCAGGGCCTCCTGTATAGTTTACGTAGCCAGGGCCCCCTGTTATAGTTTAGGTAGCCAGGGCCCCCTGTCGTTTTATGGAGCCAGGGCCCCCTGTATATTTAGGTAGCCAGGGCCCCTGTAGAGTTTAGGTAGCCTGGGCCCGCTTCCATATATATATAATATATATAATATATATACTATATATATATAAATATATATATTATAAAAAAAATACCAAAACATCCACTTACTTCGCCCGCTCCTGCCGCTCCGATCTCCCCGCCGGTTTCTACCATCCTGCATAGGCGGCGCGGTGATGTGACGTCACCGCGCCGCCTACGTCAGCAGTAGGGGCCGGTGCCCGGCAGGCTGAAGGCCTATCGTCTGCAGCCTGCCAGGGAGATCAGCGGAGCGGAGCGCAGCGCTAGTGGCGCTGTGCTCCGCTGACATCGCGCAGCCCCGGGAGCCGGGAACATCAGTCCCCGACTCCCGGGCCCAGTCTCTGAGCGCTCGGGACGCAAGGCCCGGGCGTGCAGAGACCGGATGCGCGGCCGGGCCCCGGGGAGCGGCGGCACTGCCTCCGGGGCCTCCAGCAGCTCGGGGCCCACACTGTGGGCCAGTCCGAGCCTGGTTCGGCGGCTGTGCCGCCGGGCCCCGCTCTATCTTGAGGAATAAGGGGTCCCGCTTGCAGCGGGCCCCCTTATTCCACCGGGCCCCAAACAGGAGTACTGGTTGTACCCCCTGTATGGCGGCCCTGCTCAGGTGGGCCTTTCTGATTTGCCTTTATAGTTGGCCTTAAAATACAAATTTACATCTACTTGTAAAGGATATTCTGTAGTGAGTATAATATAAAATGTCCTTTATTTTCAATACCATGAAGAATAAAAAAAAACACTGTGGTAGATTTATAGATAATGTATAATACTTACACAGTGTAAACTTATGGGGACATGTATGAAAACTGCCTAGATCTAAGACTTTCTCTGTTGCCCATAGCAACCAATCAGGGTCCCCCTTTCATTTCATATAGTGCTTTGAAAAAAATGAAAGTAGAGCTCTGACTGGTTGCCATGCGTCTTAGACCTAGAAAGTTTTCATACGAGTTTCCCCTTAGACTAGGTATACTTAAAACATTTATCATAGTGTTAATAAATCTGCCGCATGTTTAGACTGTCTAGTCTAAGTTCAGACCTTCTATTAGTTGGCTTACTTTGTGCCACTACTTTTGCACCTCCTTTTTTTGGACAAGGCGCAGAACGTTCTAGAAACCCATAATAAATGTGGTATAAAGCATGTACGCCAGTATTTTGGGGCAAATTGCACCATTATTCCAGTACAATTGCCATAATAAATATGCCCCTCTGAGTGTGCATCTTCTGGAACTACAGTAAGTTGGCACCATGGTTTACTGGGACTGAAGTTATACTGCAATCTTTATGACGGTTTGTATGCTTTGTACGCTTTGACGATTGTATGAGATCATAAAAAGGTTCTTATAATCACTTTAAAGGGGTAGTCTCACTACATTGATTCTCCCACCTCAGTCCGGGTTTTCTTGGTTTCATTTTGAATTCGGGGGCATTTTACGGGCTTCCACTAGACTGCAGTAGAAGCCAGGTCTTTAGCTTTAAAACCAAATGCTGGAACCCTATCAAAAAAAAATCAAACAGTCTGTAGCAAAAAACCTGGGGAGCTGGGGGACCCCATAAAGAGGTAATCTAAATAGGTAGGACACTGTTAATGGACACATATTGCAAAGTGACTTGCTTTTGCAAGATCTTTAAACATAAAAAGAAACCCTTGTAGTGAGACCCCCCTTTTAACAACTAAACTATAATACCATGTCAGAGTGGCGCGGGCACCCCGGGGTCCGGTGCAGGCGCACCGCTGCCCGTTACACGGCCGCACCCGCCCCGGGGGGAAAAAACGCCGCTTCCCGTGGGTCCCCCCGCCCCAAAAAGCCCTCCCCCCTCACCTACCCGGCTCCGGAGTGGTGCGCGGGCCCGGTGCCCCCCGGGCCCTGGCCCTTGGGGCACGCGCGGCGGCCGCTCTCCAAATTTAAAGAGCCAGCGCGCCCAAAATTTTGCAAACACCTCCACTGCCCCAAATTTTTCGATCCAACCCTTCCTCCCTCCCGTTTCCCATAGTGCCCAACCTTTTCGGGAACCCCCTTTCACGTTCCGGTTGTCTATCCGTGTACCATCCCTCCACTTACTTTCTCCGACCACAACCCTTTTGCTGCCTCCCCCGCCCTTCCTCCCGCCCTACAACGATTTGCCCCGATTCTGTCCCCGCGCTATTCCTTTGGGCACCTCGCAAGCAAGTCACATCAGGTAAGCGGAGGGGGTGGAAACCCGGCACAATTCCATCCCGCTTTCGGCGGCCTGGTGAAAACCGGGTTCCACTAACCCGTTCCCCTGGTTTGGCTTACCCATCGCGGGGTTGGCTCATGACCCAAAACCCCCTCTTTTACTTTGGGAATGGGGCCAGGGGATCCCGAAAAATTTCCCTTTTACCCAGCCTGGAAGCCCTGACGCCGTCGTTCCCAGCAGTCCAGCAGCTGACCAGCAGCACAGCATTTGGGGATCACTGACGTCCATATGCACAACTTCCCCCCCAACGGCAGTCTCCACCTCTTCACCGCCATTTCCAGCACCTGCCGTTGCTCCCCCGCCCTGGGGCCTAAGTCCGCTTTCGTTCCCCAAATTTTCGAGGGAGACCTAAGCTATTAGGGGTTTTTTACTCAGTGCTCGATGCACGTGGAGCTAAGGGCCCGACCATTTTCCCGCCGAAAGGCAAAAGGGGGCTTTTGTCCCAGTCCTCTCCGGGAAGGCTCTGTTTGGGCAACCCCCCTCTGGGCAGGGGAGATCCTCTGTGGGCGACCTCGGGCCTTTTTCAAAGGAGTTCCGTGCGTTTTTGGGGAAAACCGGCACGGGCTTCGCCCCAGCGGAACCGCACTCCTGAATTTTAAAGCCAAGGGAATCCTCGTGGGTGATTACGCCATCCAATTCCTACCTTGGCCTCGAGCTGACCGGGGAATGAGCCGCCCTCTGTGCCATTTCAAGAATGGCCTCTCTAGCCGGGTAAAGGACCTGCCGCAAGGGATCTTCCGCTTCCTTTCTGGATTAATCCACCTGGCCACGCGGTTTGGTGTCTTTTCCTGAGAGAAAAAGAGCTCCCCAGGAACGCACTCGCTCACCTCGTCGTTTCCCGCTTTTGCTCCGGAATTCCCAAAAACCCCCGGGAAAAGCCAAACCTCAGCACCAGCGAGGAGCCCATGCAGGTCAAAACCAGGCTTTTTTCTCTCAGTACAAGAGCGCCCAAACCCGCACTAAAACCTATGCCTGTACTGTGCAAGTCCAAAAAACCTTTTTGGGGAGGGCCGCTTTTCGCCCGCGCCAGGGAAAGCTCGCACCTGGGGTACGTGGGAAGGCGTCCCGGGGTGGCACAGTTCCTCTCCACCGACCATGCCGGTGCAGACTTTTCTAGTGCGGGCGTGATTTTTTTCAAGCCTCCCCCTTCGGGACTCCGGCTCGGCGGGAAAAATTTTAGGATGCCGCCCTGGTGTCGAAGCTTCGCCTTCCCACCGTTCGACTCGTTAAGCCCGGGCGATCTCTTTGGGTGAGGGGGGAGGCCTGCGCAAAACTATCCAGTACCGTACGGAGCCGTTACTATGCATTGGGGCACTCCATGGCGAAGAATCGTGTTCTACGTTTTTCCCCTTTCCGTCTGCTATCCTTTTGGGGTTTTCCCTGGCGAATGCCAGGGGCCCCCGGTTTTGGGACTGGAAACGGGCGAAGTTAACGATGGGGACAAGACTGCCAGCATCGTTGCCCCTGCCCGCACCACGCCCTTGCGTCCCACCTCCCGCCGCCCCATAACCGTTTGCCTGGTTACCGGGCAGAGTATCAAGACCTCCCACTTTTTTCCAAAAAACAGGCAACCCTTCCACCCACCGGCCTCCCGAGCCCTATAGACCTGTTGCCTGGCACAACCCCTCCTCGGGGTAAGTCTACCCTCGGGGTCCCCGAACCAAGGCCGTCAGACTACAACGGGGAGAACCCAAAAAAGGCTTTATCCGCAATCCTTTTTCACCAGCTGGAGCGGGCTTCTTTCTTGGGGAAAAGAAAGGGCTCACTCACCCTCATCGACTATCGGGGTCTAAATAAGATAGGGTTAAAAACCGTACCCACTGCCGCTGATCTGGGGAGCCTTCGACCGCCTTCGGGGGGCTAGGTTTCCCACCAAACGGACTTACGGGGGGCCTATAACCCCCGGGGATCCGAGAAGGCAAGGGGAAGAGACATTCAACCCCGGGGTTTGGCATTTCAGTACCTAGTTATGCCCTTCGGTCTTTGAAGGGGCCCCCCCGGGGTGTTTCAAGGCTTTAAAACACATCTTCGGACCTCTTAATGTTTTTGGCGTGGTCGGTATCGGACACATATTGTTTTTTCGCCGATTCAGTCCCACCGTCTCCATTGCGCCAGGCCCTTTAATCGCCTTCGGGTGATCGCCTCTTTGCCAAACTGGGGGAATGCCAATTCACCAATCCAGCCTGCCCTTCCTCGGGGATATTGTTTCCCCGCCCAAGGGGTTGCAAATGGGTCCTGCCCCAAACAGTCAGCCCCCTCAGTGGGCCTCGTCCAACAGGCCTTCGGGCTATTCAATGGTTCCTCGGCTTTGCAAATTATACCGTCGTTTTATCCCACACTTTTTGACCTAGTGGCTCCCATTGTCCCTATTAAGAAGGCTGGCAACCCAGTTGTGGCCCCCACGCCCAAGTTCCTTCTCCCGGGTCAAACGGCCCTTTTCTTCGGGCCCCTTTTGTCCCCGTCCGGATGTGAGAAACCCCTTTTTTTCTGGAGTGGCGCATCATCCGTGGGGGGCAGGGGGGGGTGCTCTCCAGAGGGATTCCAAGGGCAAGTTGGTACATTGGGTTCTTCTCAAGAAGTTTCTTCCTCGGGGAAGAACTAACCCATTTGTGACCGGAGCTGTTGGCCATTAAATTGGCGCTAGGAGTGGCTTTATCTTCTTGAAGGGGCCCGGGCATCCATGACATCTACTCTGACCAAAAAAATCTTGTGTACCTCAACGGCCCGCGCCTTAATCCCCGGCAGGCTTTGTTGGCTCTTTTTCTTTTCGGCTTCAATTTCACATCCATTTTCCCCCAGCCGAGAAGAACGTCAAAACCAGCTCCTGTCTCGGGCGTCGGACGGCTTGGGGAGGACTCTCCACCTGCCCACATCATTCCCCCAACCGTCTTTACCGGGCTCCAGTAGATTTACGGCAGGTACCTCCGGGGAATTCCTATGTGCCCCATCCCTTCGGAGAAGAATCCTGAGATGGGTCATGGGTCTCGGGTACCGCCACCCGGGGGTCCGGAAACGCGCATTCATTTTGGCGGTACTACTGGTGGGCCCACCTAATCAAGGATGTAAAGCTTTGGCCCGTGCTCTTCGTGTGGTCGCAAAACAAAACCCGCACCCCAAAAACCGAGGATTGCTCCTTTCCCTTGCCCGTTCCGGGGTCGCCATGGTCCCAATTGCCAAGGACTTTATCACGGATCTTCCGCCGTCGCGGGCAATACGTCATTTGGTCATCGCCGGGTCGTTCTCAAGATTCGCATTTTTTACCTTTGCCGGATTCTGTCTTCACCTCGTTTGCAACCCTCTTCTTTTAGATGTCCCCCCGCCGCATGGGCCTCCCTCGACACTTTTGTCCGATTTCCCGGGGTTCAATTCGTCCCCGTTTTTGGGGGGTCTCTCGTTCTCAGCTCAAATTCAATTGGACTTTCTCCTCCGCTTACCACCCGCATCAAACGGGGCGGTAGAAAAGAAATAACCAGATCTTAGAAACTCCTACGTCCCTTTCGTCTCGGGCCCGCAAGACGATGGGCGCTTGTTTCCCTGGGCCAATTCGCCCACAATTCCTTTGGGCTCCGATTTTACGGGCGCTTCTCCATTTTTCGTGGTTAGGGTTAATCCCCGCCCCCCTCCCGCTTTCATCGTCTCGGGCGTTCCTGCGGGGGACCCTTGGGCCCTGACCTAAATCGTGTGGGACAACAGCAGCAACCTTGCTCCGGCCCTTCTCGGGGTGAAGCTCCAAGCCGATAACACAGGAGGCCCCCGCCCTCTTCAAGCCTGGGATAAGGTCGGTTGTCCTCCAACATTTCCCTAAAGGTTTTCCGTCCTACAAACTGGGGTCCCCGGTTCATTGGGGCCCTTTTGAATCCGAAAAGGACAATCCGGTGGCCTACAAGCTCCGTCCCCCCCTCGATGCGTATTCCGAACTCCTTCCCACGTTTCTCTACTAAAGCCACATCTTGAACAGGGAAACGTTTGAAAGTGTCTTCCCCCCCGGTGGGGGATGCCTGGACTCTTTTCCCTTGAAGGAAATCCTTCTATGAAAAACCAAGGGGAAAATTTCTTTTTATTGATTGGGGAAGGGTTTCGGTCCCGAGAAAGATCGGGGACCGGGGGGGAAACATCATGGACCGAAACTTTCTCCAAGATTTCTCAGGGCAAAGGGAGGGGGAGACCCAAGGGGGGGGTACTGTCCCCATTTTCGCGCAGCCCGGGTCCGGGGGTGCAGGCGCACTCGCTGCCCGTTACACGGCCGCACCGGACGCAAAAAACCCCGCTTCCCGGGGCTCCCCCTCCCCGAAAGTCTCCCTCCTACCTGACCCCGGGGTCCGGACTTTGCGCCCGGGGCGCGCCCCTGCTCCTTAAGGCACCGCGCGCCGGTCCCCGCAAATTTTAAAGGGGCCCGCGCCCCCATAATTGCAAAAAACCTCCATGCCCTTTTAATTTTGACCACCTCCCCCTGGCCCCCGCCGATTCCTAGTGCCCATACCTATGCGAGGAAGCCCTTTCTACTTCCGGTTTTCATACTGGGGTTCCAGTCCCTCCAGCTTACGTTTTCCGCCCCCGAACCTTTTCTGCCCCCCCCGACCTTCCTGCCCGTCCCTGACTACGAGTTTGCCTCCGATTCGTACCGCGCTATTCCTTTTTTAAACCCTCGCAAGAAGTCACACAGGGTAGCGACCTGGAATTCCCCGCAGCAAGTCCATCCCCCTTTCGGCGGGCTCCTGGTGAAAACCGGGTTTCCACTTAGACCCTTCCCTGGGGTGGCTTTTCCACGCTTTCGGGCTCAGTGGATCCACAACCCGGGCTGTTACAAAACCAATACAGACATGGACTAAGGTAGCACTGGTTCTAAAAAACAAAAGCAGAACTTTTCACTCGTCTTGTACAATCCCTTTAACGTATCCATGGCCCTTCAGAAATCCCCATGGCTACTTGCAGTCATGTCTTTAGCAATTACTATTTCATCCTGGTCCCTACACTACATGTCTGCAGACTAGCCTGCAGCATCATCCTGTGTTATGATTTGATCTTTCTGGATTGAGACGTGCCTCTTTACAAGTAAATGTAATGTGTTATATAGATCTTTATAAATTATGACATCATCACGGGTGATGTCATTGGCTTTGTGTCTCAGTGGATGTTAATGTAGGAGAAGGAGGTAGCTGTACCTGCATCTGATAACTCCCATTCCTTGCAAATTGATTTAAAGGTTTCCCCGCTGCAAGCAAATTTAATCAAGTAGGGTTTGTCAATGTTCAAAGGGGGGGGGGGGGGGGGGGGAAAAAGTGGGAACTTTAATATATTTTTCAAGTGTCACTTAGCCTCTTTTCATATTCCCTTTCGGGTGGCTTTTCCCTCTGATTTTCTAGCTTGGGTTAATTTCCCAGGACGGTCACAGTTGTTCAGATCTTTAATTTGAAAAGCTTATTTTCTAAGAATTAAAATGTATGAGACACTTGAATTAAATAGATTTGATGAAATGTATTCTTGTGAAAGTCTTAATGCATTCTGGACTCGAAAACAAGCTTGGCTTGGATGTTTAGCATAAGAAGCGGCGGATCGGCAGCGTTCCTCTCCAAGAAAATGGGAAATAGAGCAACATTTAAAAGGCCAATAATCGAGACATGCAGTGCTCCTTCTTTATGAGGACTGCTGATAATATGTGCAAATATACATATACTCACAAAGATACATTCTACAGTGGTGGGATTTGACTGGATGTCAGGGGGTTGTTGTCCAGGGAACAGTGTGAGAGACTTCAACTGTGACAGTCAATCTAGACACCTAGGGTGCTCCTCTTTACTACCCAAAAAAACTTTGCTGAGCTACAGCATGGTCCTACCTTAAAAGGAATCTGTCGCCAATTTGGTTTTTTTTTACATATTAAATCAAGACCTTTATCCATATTCTTTTCTTCTTAGCTGTATTTATTTTTTGATTGTAGATTTCTCAGTCGTCTTTATATGAGTGTGGGGAAAGCTTTCTTGCCTGCACTGCTTTAACAGCCTTTAGTGAAATACTTTACAGCGGCTTCATTCCCATAGGAGCCTTTGGACTGGATCAGTCCCATTGACTTCTATAAGAGAGTTTTCTAGTCATGCTCTGTGACCTGGGAAGAAGCCACTGTGCAAGGAGGGGGGGAGGGTTAACTGTAACATCTTCTATTGTAACTGGTGGTTCCTGTGTTATCTATACACATTGGTGTCATCTTTCAGTCTACAGGAAGTGTCAGACTTTTATCAGGTTTAGTGGCCATAGTGAGAACTGCAGGACTTAAGAATTATTTTAAAAAAATATTGAGTGATCGGGAAAATAAAAAAAATACCCAAAACCCACGTGTTTAACATAAAAACGTGAGTTAAACAATAAGTCACTTTAAATATGGAATGTTAACAGGCAGACAATGTTAATGCTATGAAGTTGGGATTTGTGCTTCTTGCACAGCTTATCATCTTTTAATGAAACTTTCTGCAACTTTTCTTTTATATATTTATGCAATTTAAAGTGAGCCTGTCAGGTGAGTTATCTAAAAGTTGGATAAAATAGCGGGAGAGAAGCTGAGCTCTGTAATACATAGGTTTATATGATTTGGAGCAGGATTTCTGAGTAAAAAGCAGTGGAAATCCTGCTCCGAGACAGTTAAGTGGTGCTTACTCCACCCATATATATATATAGTGATTGACAGCTTTCCCTGTCTCAGTGGTTTACAGAGCAAACTGGCGATCACTTTCTGCTTGAATATTTTATCTGCTTTTTCCTCAAAAATCCTGCACCAAATCATATAAACCTATATCACAGAGCTCAGCTTCCCTCTTCTATCACATCCTGTTTTCAGAGGGTATTATAAACCAACTGACAGGTTCCCTTTAAAGGTGCTTTCACACTCAGGGTGTTTTTTTTTTTTTTTGAAAGAACACCACTGCAGTTTTGGATGCAATTTTTTGAGCCAAAGCCAAGAGTGGATTCAAAAGGAATTGGAAATATAAACACTTCTCCTCCCTGCTGGATTTACTCCTGACTTTGGCTTGAAAAAATATTGCATTAAAAAGTGCCATTTTTTCATAAGACACAATGTAAAACCACTCTAATGTCCTTCCATTTTCACCATCTTTTGCCATCAGTGAATAGAAGTACTGTGGTACCTTGACTTTAGAGCATCTTGACTTAAAAGTTTTTTTAAGATAAGAGCAGTCACTTGGTCCATTTTTGCTTTGAGCTAAGAGTGAATATTTGAGTTAAGAGTGAAGGAAAGCAGACGTGCAATGCAGCAGCTCCTGCTCAAAAGCTCCTAATCTATAGCCATCCATGAATTTTAACCAACTAACCTGCTCTGAAAACCATCTGCCATTACAGCAACATTCTGTGAACCCACTCTAAGTGAAGGGGAAAAAAATTGAGAATTTAAGTTTAGCGATCTCCTCCACCTCCATCTCCGGCAGCATCATCATCTGACTTACACTTAATTAAACCAGTTTATTTCTTTACATTCTCTTTTGTTATACGTGTACATGTTTGTTAATAAATGTAAAAAAGTTGTTGTGGTTTTGGGGTGCGTGGAACATATTAATGGTACCACTGTATTTTATATTTAGCACATGAAAAACCTGTACAGACCTAGTTGTATTCACACAGGTTCTTTAGAACTCTTGCTTTCAAGGAAAAAAGTTTTAGACTGTGTTATCGAGTTAAAAAAATTGTACTCCTTTGATTGAGAAGAACATTTGTAGCAATCTTGCAGTTACAATACCTTTTATGCTGGACAAAAGTAATAGAAATTAAATTACTCTGAAATTAGCCAATGCACTGTTAAGTGGGCAGTTACCACTGCTCAAGAAGCGCAAACTTGTGCTCTCCACTGTTCAGACCAGAGCAGTAAAGACCTCCTACTTGACAGTTTAGGAGTTACATTGCATATCATTGCTAAAAGTAACAGCACCAATAGCTAATAAACCAGGACTAAAAAAAGCTAATAAACCAGAATAACTTAAAGCTGTTTAGTCAGTGAAGCACCAGCTATCTGTAGATGTTGCAAGCTCTATTTGATAGAGGCCATCACAGGTCAGCTTTCGTTAGCAAGCTTTCAAAACTACTCAAGTTTCTTAACCCGAATACCTTCAAAATCCTGGAATTTAACATACTGTCTTTTATGTTAGTTAGCATTTAGAGGGGTTGTGCCTGTCCCAAAAAATTTAGTTTAAATGGGTCCAGGCTGGAGGAAAATAGAAAAAAAAGTTATACTTACCTCTCAGAACCCTGCCATTCTGGGATCCACTCCTCTGCACTTTCAGGGTCTCATTCTGAGACACAGAAGATGCTTACGCACCATTTACTTATAATGGCATGGAAGCAACATACAACACAAGCAAATGCTTCCAACACATATAGCAGTCGCAGATCAGGAAATGTTTGCAGCCTTTATTTTAATTGACACCATGCAGAAAGCTTGAAACAGAAAATAAAGCAAAAATTATATAACATTAAATTGTACATCATTGTATTAATGTGGATATAAAAACTCACAATTATGTATATATCTATAGTGAGCATTTACAGCTCTGGGTTCTTAGAATAAGTCCTTTTTATGCACAGACAGTCTTAGGGAAAAAATACAGGTCCTCCCGTATTTTTATTTGAGCAAGATATGCATGCAGGTGTAGTACATGCACAGTATAAACAATAGCCTGCTCGTCTGAGCACTAACTAAACAGGTAAGTTCCACTTACTAGCACCTTGCAAAACAAACAGAAAGTGGTGTGGCAGACACTGGCATCCTCCAGTGTAACTCCTCTCATGGCCAAATGGTTAGTCCCGGGTAGCCACACATAGTCAGCTGACTTGCTGACTTATATAGGACAGGTAAATCTTGGCGTGGAACATGGGGAGTAAGCATCCACCCAACACTTTGCTCACTCCAAATAAAATGCTGTCCCGGAATGGCTGGAAGCCATACTGACACTTAAACGTGTGTCAACTACCTGATGCAGTTGACACCTAATTGGCTTTTTATTGCACCAAGGCTCCTTGCCCTGGTGACATGCATCTGAGTTTCTCCAGGTATATGCCAAGTACCTGGCTGGAATATATATACCATTACAGACACATCCAGCTGCTGCCTTACATATCCCCCCCTCTGCTCAGTCCTCTGGGTGTAACGCTTCTTTTGTCTCAGTACTGTCTATTTAAGATTACTGCTTCTTTAATATGCCCACATCCTCCATCATATGTGAGATTTTACAGCTCCAGGATCTTAGCATAAGTCCATTTCAGAGACAGAGACAGTCTTGGGTACAAAATACATATCCTCCTATATCTTTATTTAAGCAGACTTGCTGACTTATACAGGCCAGGCAAACCCTCGCGTGGAACATAGGGAGTAAACACCCATCCAACACTTTGCTTACTCCCAATAAAAAGCCATCCAGGAATGGCTAGAAGCCATACTGATACTTAAATGTGTGTGTCAACTGCCTGATGCAGTTAACACATATCTAAATGGCTTTTTATTTCACCAAGGCTCCTTACCTTGGTGACATGCGTCTGAGCTTCTCCAGGTATATGCCAAGTGCCTGGCTGGGATATATATACCGTTACAAACTTTTCCAGCTGCTACCAAAAAGCTTTCAAAGGATTCGGGGACAAGAGCATAGACCTGCACAAAGCTGCAGCATCATATCCAGAGATTTTGTTTTCAAAATAGATGTATGAGTGCTGCCAGCATTGCTGCAGAGGCTACAATCTTATTCTAAAAATGATGCACAAGAAGGCCTGCAAACAGTTTGCTGAAAGACAGACTAAGAACATAGATTAAAATATATGCATGTGTAGCTCACCTCCAATAACCGCTCACTGTCCTCCTGTAGTAGTATCACTTGCACTTAGATTCTGCTCCCACCGGATAAAACGCGGCTCCACGGCAATACAACATAATCCAACAGAGGTAGTGAATGCTCCGCTCTGCAACAGTGTCACACGTAACTTCCGGATCCGGTTTGAGGTATGTAAAAAAAACTTTTATTGAAAACAAACCATGTTGCAGCAGTACACACAAAGGGCTAAAAACAGAGCAACCTAGCTTACAGCTGTGACCAAGAGCCTTTGCGCTCGAAACGCGTAAGCTAGGTTGCTCTGTTTTAGCCCTTTGTGTGTACTGCTGCAACAGGGTTTGTTTTCAATAAAAGTTTTTTTACATACCGCAAACCGGATCCGGAAGTTACGTGCGACGCTGTTGCAGAACGGAGCCGTCACTACCTCTGTTGGATTAAGAACATAGATTATTGGACCCATGTCCTGTGGTTTGATGAGAGCAAGATAAACTTATTTGGTTCACATGGTGTGAAGCGTGTGTGGTGGCAACTAGGGAAGTAGTACAAGTGTGTCTTGACTACTGTGGTTGTGAGGAGCTACAGTTCATTGAGGGAACCATGAATGGCAACATGTACTGTGACGTACTGAAGCAGAGCATGATCACCTCCCTTCGGAAACTGGGCTGCAGGGCAGTATTCCAATCTAATAGCAACCTCAAACACAACTCTAAGATGGCCACTGTCTTACTAAAGAAAATAAGGGTAATGGTGTTGGATTGGCCAAGTATGACCTAAACCCTATTGAGCATCTGTGGGTCATTCTCAAACAGAAGGTGGAGAAGTGCAAGGTCTCTAACAACCACCAGCTCCGTGATGTCATCATGGAGGAGTGGAAGAGGCTGCAACCTGTGAAGCTCTAGTGAACTCCTTGCCCAAGAGAGTTAACGCAGTGCTGGAAAATAATGGTGGCCACAAAATATTGACACATTGGGCACAGTTTGTGCATTTTCACTTAGGTGTGTACTCACGTTTGTTGCCAGTGGTTTAGACATTGATGGCTGTATGTTGAGTTATTTTTAGGGCACACCAAATTGACACTACAAGCTTTACACAAGCTGTACACTGGCTACTTTACATTGTATCAAAGTATCATATCCTCCCATTAAAAGATATAATACAATATTTGCAAAAATGTGAGGGGTAAATGTGTTTATATATATGTTGAGCTACAGTTTCCCTTTATGACAAGCCCAATGTGAATCACTGTAAGACTGCCAGATCTGGAAATTTCTCTGATGGAAAATCATGGTTAGAAACTTTGCAAAGGTCACCAGGTTGCTTTTAACTTTTCATTCTATATATAAAATCAAACATTTTAAGCAGTAAGGGCATATCCCAATGGCAGAGAGCAAATACCGGTCGCATTATCCAACCGGCATTTGCTCCCTTTTTTCGGCCGTGCACATTGCTGCAGGGGGGCGATTTTTCTCCACTGTTTGCGGAGAAAAGCCCTCCCTCTTCGTATTGAATTGTTCATTTTCTACCCAAAAACCGGGCAGAAGAATGAACATGTTCAATGTTTTTTGGGCCGGCGGCGGTCTGATAAAAACATCCGGGGGAAAGTGTCCCCACTGCACGTATTTTCCATAGAGGGCCATTCTAGGGGTTGACAGTCAGTTTACAGACGGTTTTCAAAACTGAAAACCGTCTGTAAAACCGTCCAAAAACCCTATCCGTGGGGACAAGCCCTAAGACTCTAAGGCCCTATTTATCTGGCAGAGCTGCATTCACAGCCTATATATGGCATATGAAAAAACAAGCTGCAATTTTTCTCTCAGATCCTTATGGAATCAGAGGCAAAAGTACAGTTGCAACCCAATAAACATGACTGTGAGTCCATATACACCACTCAAAACAAAGCCATAACATGACCTGACACTTTATATCCTGGAAGCATTCTGCATGCAATCCACAATTGCCAAAAAAGTAATGAGGTGTTAATATTTAATACAACACTGCCACCTATAGGAGAAACAGCATATAACAAGCCTAGCTGTTACCTCTGTTCATCTCAAGTCTCCTTCTTATGTGCTGAATTAGCCACATCCAGATAACTTATTCACTGAGAATCACTTTTACTAATGGAAAAAGATGTGATAATGGGATAGTTTAAAAAAATCAATATAAAAATCAATGAGTTTATAATTAATCTGATTAAAGCAGAGTGTAGGTCAAGGACTGGTGTAAGGGCCATTTATATGGATGATGCAGACTTTATGATGATGGGAGACTGGTTTTTTTTATTAACTTTGTTCTTTTATATAAAACTACCACTAGCCCAATAGTGGGTAATAAACAAGATCAAGAGGAAGCAGAAATACAGTTTAACAAGAAGTACTGTAAGCACAAATCGCTCTGAAAGTTTATGATGGCAATGATAGAAAGGTGTCATAACACAGAATCCATTGCATCTTGCTTTGCTTGGGGCTGCGTAGACGCATACTGGTGAAAGTGGTTATGCTAATTCTTGTCTGCCAGTGAAAGTCCCTATGGTGAGTATCAGAACTGGTCCATAGAGCAATAAAAGGAGGTGGCCCAGTGTGATGAATAACCTTTTCTATTACTGCTATCTTGTGGATGGCCAGGTTGGGTGCCATTTACCTGAGGAGGAAATGGCACCAGACTGCACTATGGAAAGAAGGCAACCTGGCAGAAGCAGAGTGATGTTCTGGATAATCTTCTACTTGGCATGTCATGCGTGTTGGCATTCCTGTGAATGTCAGTTTGACACAAAGCAGTTTATAGGCCAAATCACTCCCATAGCTTTCCTATGTTCAGTTAATCGTATGTTCATATGCTAAATGTTTCTGATACAGAAAAGTCAATGCACGATCAGTATCTTATATCTGCAGAGAAAGGTATAAAAATAATTTCACTGCATTTCTTCATGGATTTCCAAGTAAATCAATGGACCATGGGCTTCAATTTGTTTTGGAGATGGAATCTGATTCTGTAATAAGTTCCATTTCCATACCAGACATGTGACTATTAGTCTCTACTGGGTAGGGTGAGGGAAAATGGAGCTCTGTGTCTGCAATCACATACTAGTGCATCGCAAAAAAATATATAATATCATCAAAAATTAATTAACATCCATAATTCAAGTGAATTTGAGAATCTCATGTAGTGTATATACTCATTACTCAAAGAGTGATGTATTTCAAGAGTTTCTTTATTTAAATGTGGATGATTATGGCTTACAGCTTATAAAAACTAAAAATTTTGTATATCAGAAAATTTGAATAATTTGAGAAAGATCAATATTGCTGACTTATGGTGTCACATGCAGAGGTTTCCTGAGCTTTTAAATGGTTCCTCTGTCTCGTTAATTAGCTACACGATCATAGCGAAGACTGCTGACTTGACAGTTGTCCAGAAGACAGTCATTTACACCCTCACTTTCAGATGAAAGTCAATTTTGCATTTTATTTGGAAATCAATGTCCCAGAGTCAGGAAGAAGAGTGTAGAGGCCACAATACAAGTTGTTTGAGGTCCAGTGTAAAGTTTTCAAGGTCAGTGATGATTTAGGGAGCCATGTCATCTGCTGGTTTTGGTCCCCTGTGTTATATCAAGTCCAAAGTCAGCACAGACGTCTACCAGGAAATTTTAGAGCTCCTACTACCATAACTCCTAGGCAGCAGGCCCAGTGTCTTGAGGTTATACTAGACTCCAATCTGTCCTTCACTCCCTATATTAAATCCATTGCTCTCTCCTGTCACCTGCACCTCAAGAACATCTCCAGAATTCATCCTTTTCTTACTGTGAAAACAACTCAAACTCTGATTGTTGCTCTCATACTTTCTCATCTTGACTACTGTAGCTCCTTTCTTATCAGTCTCCCTCTCTGTAAACAGCAGCCAGGCTCATCTTTCTTACAAGCTGCTATACTGATGCCTCTACCCTATGTCAGTCACTGCACTGTTTGCCCATTCAGTACAGAATACAACATAAACTAATGACTCTCACCCATAAAGCTCTCTACAGCACTGCACCTCCCTACATTTCCTCCCTCATCTCTGTCTACCACCCTTTCCGATCCCTCCTCCTTGTAGACCTGAGAATACATCTTCTTAGGCAGGTCTACCAAGATCCCTAATTGCTGATCCCCCACTCACACTCATTTTTCACTCCCTGCACTTGGGCACTCACAGGCACTTATCTGTATATAGATGTCCTGCCTGTATATAGATGTATTTTCTGGGTGGCAGGTTAATTCACTTTTATGTAAATTACCCTGTATTTATGAAACATGGCTGGACCATTGTGTAAACCAAGCAATTCTCACCTTTCGTCTCACCCCTACTCCCACATAGATTGTAAGCTCTTGCAAGTAGAGCCCTCACTCCTTGTGTCTGGTCTGTAATTAGATTTTATTGTGCTTTATTTGGTTTTTGTCTATATTTATACTCTCTAAATTGTAAAGTGCTGCAGATTATGTTGGCGCTATAAAAATAAAGATTATTACTAGTGTTGAGCGATTGCGTTGGCTATCGAGATCGATCGATAGTCGATAGTCGGCCGCTATCGATAAGGTTTTTCGATAGTGAACATCGATTATGAGCGATTACCATTAAAGTCTATGGGAGAGCAACAACACCTTCATTATTACACCCAAACAGGGCTGGAGAAGCTGGAATTAACATCCACAACAGTCAAATGGATACGTGCTACATCTTAGGCAACACACTTAGGTTATAAAAGTCACAGAAAAAAAGTCACAGACCATTCCCTATCCCTGTCTTGTACCACAGCCTGACCCTTAAACCTGCATCACCCACAAATTAAAAAGTGCCAGAAGGCAGTATGATTTGAACCATCATCTTACTTGAACTGGACATTGAATATCCCTGTCCTGGAACGCAGCATGAGCCCCAAACCTGCATGACCCCCACATTTAAAAAGTGCCGCAAAAAGGAGTCTTTCAACACCATTTTAGTTTCACTGGACATTGACTATTACCTGTCCTGGACCGCAGTATGACCATTAAACCTGTCTGACCCCCAGATTAAAAAGTGCCGGGAAAAGGAGTCTGTTATGTCTGTATCTGTTATGTTTTCGTATAATACACGGTATTTTTTTGCACCTTTCAATTCACCTGTGGTGACTATAGAATTGCTGTTTTAAGATTTACGTGGATGCTGCGTCAATGAACAAAGCTGGGTGCGCAAAATTAAAAAAACCGTATCTGTTTTTTTTGTTAATACACGGTTTTTTTTTGCACCTTTAAAATTTCCCTTTGTGGTGACTATAGAATTGGTTTTAAGATTTGTGGTGCTGCGTCAAGAACAATGCGGGGTGGGGCAAAAGTCAAAAAACCTAACTGTTATTTTTTCGTATGTACACAGTATTTTTTGCACCTTTCAATTCACCTTTGGTGAATATAAATTGCTTTTTTAAAGATTTACGTGGTGTGCGTCAATGAACAATGCTGGGTGTGCAAAAGTCAAAAAACAGTAATTTTATGTTTTCGTATGATACAGGGTATTTTTTGCCCCTTTTAAATTCCCTTTTGGTAAATATAGAATTGTTTTTTTTAAAATTTAACTGGATGCTGCGTCAATGAACAAAGGGGGTGTGCAAAAGTCAAAAAACACGCAACTTTTATTTTTTGGTATAATAAAAGGTAATTTTTGCCCCTTTTAAATTTCACCTGGGGAAATATAGAATTGTTTTTTTTAAGTTTTATGTGGTGCGCGTAATGAAAAATGCTGGGTGCGCAAAAGTAAAAAAACCGTAATGTTATTTTTTTTCGTATGATACATGGTATTTTTGGCAACAAACAACCCTGTGCGGGCTCAAGATTGCTGGATTGAATTTAACTGCAAGGGGGATATATCAACAGTCCAGGTGTAAGGGGTAAAATTAAAATGAACACATATCTGAAATTTATACTGATAATAAAATGGGTTTTGCCCCTAAAAAGGCCCTCAGTACTAGAAATGATGTTATCCAATATAAAGTCAGGTGCCCAATATCCAGGAATATTTCAATAGCAAACTGTTAATAATAAAGATATTCCACTACAAGTCTACATAAGTTTTTGGTGAACTTTATCCAGTGTTCTTTATAGATAGAGCTTGTCTGTTTTCGCCCGGGGGGGCCCCCCCCCCTGCTCCCCCCCCGTGAATTTACAGCGGTAATTGCACATTTAAAATTTTAGCTAACTACTAAAATTTTCAAATCCTAATTAAAAAAATTGGAAGGGATCACAGCTAATAGTAGAGGTTTCTTTGCAGAAATAGATAATTTCGCTGAGTGTTTGGCCCAGGCAGAGCGCAGGTCCTACCCATGAGACCGGGGAAGACCTGGGCTGAAACAGGAAACGCTGTTCTATGTAAACGAGGGTCATGTGTTTTTTCCACCCATCGCAAACCATCAACCCCAGTTGAGCGCACACACATCTCCCCCTGCTCTTTTCTGTAATTGATTTGCGGGCCGCCAAATTACAGGGGGGCCCCAAAAAGGGCCGATCTTAAAGATGATGCTCTTTTAACCTTAATTATCCATATCGGGAAATTTCGTCACCCTAAAAACCTTGCCGATTTAAATTTTCGATAAAAATCGTCAACACTAAATTTTTACTATTATTAAAGCACGGTAAAGCCCCATCCACCACAGCAACCTGCCTTCCCATGATAGGAAAGCGGGGTGCCTGCTGCGGGGGATTGGGAATCACCCATTATTCCTATTTAGATCCCATTATGTAGGGAGGTATGTAGGCACCTCACCACCAGTAGGTAAGTAGTATGTGGGTTTTTCAGTTGGGGAGGTAGGGATAAAACCCCCATAGGTAGGGAATCAAAAAGGCTCGTAGGGATTAGGTATAAAGCCCTCTGGTAAGTAGGTATATAAGTCCCATTAGCAGGTAGCTAACTATAGTTGCCCTTGGTAGGTAGGTATAAAGACCCCATTGTAGGTATACAGGTATATATGGATTCCTGTAGTTAGTTTACAAACCCCCCAGTAGGGGGGTAGGTTATAGGTTTCCCCAGAGGTTTAAAATATAACCCAAAAATGTAGGCAGATTGGTTTTAGGCCAAACGTAATTAATAATTTTAGGTTTTTTTGGGGTAGGGGGTATGGCCCCCCCGTAGGTAGGAAAGGGATATAACCCCAGTCATATAGTAAGGGATAAAGAGCTCCAGTAGTTATTTAAATAGGGGCACCTTTGGGAGGTTTTAGGTACCCCCGTAGGTGGTAAATTTTTAGTAATTGGTAGGTATAAGGTCCCCCCCAGTGGGGTGTGCTTTGTTGTAAAAAAAAAAAAAAATATTTATTTTTTTATAAGTTTTTTTAATGAAGAAAGTTAAAAAAAAATACTCAACACTTGCATAAAATTCATGAAATTCATGTTGTCTTCTACAAGTACGAAAAAACACCATAAAATACTGTGGGGCAGATTTACTAATGCTGTCTGTCTGCATGTAGCATAAACTTAAAGTGGTGTTCTTAACATTCTGTTTCACAAAGCCTGCCCTTCACAGCCAGCTTTAGACTTACACTTCCTGTGCAGGCTGTGGGTCTTTAGGCGTGTTTTACATCACCCTCCTAGCTAGGCTTGAGGTTGTTAGGCTAGGTCTACACAGCATAGGGCAAAAAAACTAATTGAAAACCTAAACCTAAAAACTGCTTTACGTCAATTTTTTGTCCAAAGCAGCTGGGTTTCTGACAAGTTTTTTGGGTGGTTTTCAGTTTTTGCCGCGTTTTTTGGACTGTTTTTTGGAAATTTCTGGACAGTTTTTAATGTATGCAGAATTCATATACCTTGTTAAGACATCTGGGCAGTTTTTCAACAGAACCGTCCAAAAACTGCGCTAAAAAACGTCTGGCAGTTAACATAAACTTCAATAGTAAATTTTCTGTCCTGCTCTGTCATTTTTTGCAACATGTAACAAAAAAAGACTAGCAGCAAAAACGAACAGAAAAAAAACGTTCTGTGGAGACAACAGGACGTTTTTACTATTAAAGTCTATGGAATCAGTTTTCAGTTGTTTTTTCAGCGGTTTTAGAAAACGAAAAATGCTGAAAAAACTACTGAAAAACTGTGCAGTGGAAACATAGCCTTTGAGTAGAGAGAGGGTCTATATAACCTAAGGAAGCTTGTGTACATAAGCAGGAGAAAAGAAGTGCTCTAGCTTTGAAGGGAAGCAAAATCAGAACAGCAATTTTCTTGGCATTAGTGTTTATTTTTCTTTGCCTATATGTTTACAGCTAATCAATGAAATGTGAATAACCCTTTAAGAAATCTAAGGATGCGCCAAATTTTAATTTATCACAGTGGCTAATGCCGTATGATAAATTTGGTGCATCTTCAGATGTGTATCTTTATACCACCAATTGGCTGGCCTATTTTCTGTCAGGTTTTTGTATCAAACTTTACACATTTGTCTTATTTAAAGCTATGCCCCACTTCCACTAAGCCATGCCCCCTTTGTGGCTGAACCTTTCCTTGTGAAATAGAATGGACTTAAACACATAATAACCGTAGTGTAAGAATTTGAAATAATACATTTGCTCCTATATGTAAAGAAACCTAAAGGAATTTTCCAGTTTAAACTTTTACTCTTTACAACTGAGAGCGTGGTGCTTTCAGACTCTACCCGGGAAGGTTTACAAGCTTACTGCAGATTAATTTTTTATTGGATTTAATGGGAGACACATAAATCTGGATTCTGTAAATGGACCCTAAACTACATTTTTTAGGAATTAACTGACTTTATAGTTGAGGCACAAGACGGGAGCTTTTTAACAAAACACTGAGCATCCACTGAAACTACTTGTCAGCACCATGTTACTTATTAGAAAATTATATGTGTGTGTGTGTGTGTGTGTATATATATATAATATATATATATATATTATATATATATATATAATTATATACTATATATACACATATATATGCAAGAGTATTAGCAGGATGGTAATTTTATCTGACCATCTTACAAAAATTTCCATGCTGGTGCCATCAGTCTGTGCTTCATATAAGATGGGACTGTCTAATGAATAAAGGGGCTGTCCAGTTTATCTAGTTTAAGTAATTTCCTAATAGTACCTAATAAAATAAAATGAAAAATGCTCACCTCCTCCTCACCTTGCTTCCAGCTCTGTTTGCTCTCCCCATTCTTCTGTTTACTTCCTATCTTCTTACGAATGGAACATTACCGCTGCAGCCGCTGGTTGGCTGTTGCGGTCACCTGCCTCTCTTTACAGCTATAGTTTTCCTTCTGTTTCTGGCCAAACCGTACATCACATGCCAACACCTTACTTCACCATTCGGAGGTGAACAGCTCCAAATGGTGATGTAAATGGAGGCACGTGACTGTTACAGCAGTGACATCCCGTTCGGAAGAAGAAAATAAACAGAAGACCCGGGAGAGCTAGCACTAAGAAAGGGGAGTATAACATTATTTAATTTTTAGATAAATTGGACAACCCCTTCATGAAGGTTACCTCCTTTATGCTATAACTGCAAGGGTAATATGCTCACTTTCTATCCTCTATTTCATCCTGTTCCATGCTCTGTGTTCTAAATATACTCAGATTTGGACTGGCCCAAAGGAGAGCAGGAGAAACCTCCAGTGGACCCCTGGGAATGGTGGATCCCTGGCAGGCTTTGGACTTCTTTTTAGGGAGGAAGGCAGAGAAAGGCAGAAGCATGTGAGAGATGAGCAGTCATGAGCAGTAGCTGTAGATTGGACCCCAAGAATTAATTTCACTGGTGGGCTCCAAGAATCAACTCCACGGTGGGACCTAGGGAACCCAATCTGACACTGGGTAAAGGACATATACATGCCTGTTATCTCTTCTAAACTAACCCAGGAGCTACAGTGCAGATAGCCACTGTGGGGCTACAACTCCCATTGTGGCCACTTTGTCTGTGCAGCCCCCCCTCCTATGATCAGTGACCACACTGGTATTTCTAGTCCCACAGTGGCTGTTTGCAATTTGAAATATAAGTTCAGCTTACAGGTCTGCACTACAGCACCTGTGAGAGTAAAAGACTCAGAATTACCCAGCTGGCTGGAAGTAGTACCTCTACAAGAACTGTCAGAGATGCTGAGCTAATGGGACATGGAGAGTGAGCTTATTTTCGGGGAGTAGTCAAGTATAAAGGTTCCCTAGCCATGTTGCAGGTTGACCCCATCGCTCCCCTTGGATGCGAGCTCCTAATGAGGGGGAGACTCCTTCTGACACTGCCTAGAAACTTTGTACCTAGCGACAGTGCTCCTTGTATGTCACGGTGTGGTGGCATAAACCAGTCACTGATAATTGCAGGAGCTGCTGGGTCTTTGCAAGCAGTACTGGGGCTCTGTTCCTCCTGTAACCGGGAAGCATATGGCAAATACAGCTAAAAATATTTAATTTTGTTAAATAACATTAATTAATTATTGTTTAGTTTTGTGTAATAAAATCTGTGTATTAATATTGCTGCTTGGAAGAATTAAAAACTTATAAGAAGATAGTTTATGAACGGGCCCCTAGAATCAACTTCAATTGCCGGCCCCTAGAATCGACTGAACAGCACTGAATATACTTATTTCATTGTTACTCCCTTTTTTATTGTTATAACTACCATTTGTACTATATGTTTCTCAAACTGTCACAATATTTCTTGAAAATCATTGATATGTCGATTATAAAACAAATACGTTCCCCTTTAAAATTTACTTAATTATTCCACTACTTTATTTTATTATAGTTATTTATGAGGAATATATATATATTTTTTTTAAATCTATATTAATTTGTCATAAGTATTGAGCTGGCAGCCCATGAGTATATCACCTGCAGTCATTTAGAATGGGAAGTCTTTCTTTT
The DNA here is from genome assembly GCA_025379985.1 of Phyllomedusa bahiana. Taxonomy (NCBI): domain Eukaryota; kingdom Metazoa; phylum Chordata; class Amphibia; order Anura; family Hylidae; genus Phyllomedusa; species Phyllomedusa bahiana. The sequence goes on along the minus strand of JAODAL010006194.1, from coordinate 56,604 downwards.
TATTGAGGCCATGTAGAATATAGTTGAAACCAGAAGTTTACATACACTATATAAAAAGACACATATGCATGTTTTCTCACTATCTAACATGAAATCAGAATAAACCTTACCCGTTTTAGGTCAATCAGGATTACTAAAATTATTTATATTTGTCAAATGCAAAGCCAAAATTTTACATACATTTCATTAGTATTTGGTAGCATTGTTCTTAAACTGTATGACTTGGGTCAAATGTTTTGGATATCCTTCCACAAGCTTCTCACAATAGTTGGTAGGAATTTTGACCCATTCCTCCTGACAGAACTGGTGTAACTGAGCCATGTTTGTAGGTCACCTTGCTCGCACCTGCCTTTTCAGCTTTGCCCATACATTTTCAGTAGGATTGAGATCAGGGCTTTGTGATGGTCACTCCAAAACATTGACTTGGTTATCCTTAAGCCACTTTGTAACCAGTTTGGCAGTATGCTTCGGGCCATTGTCCATTTGGAAGACCCATTTCCGCCCAAGCTTTAACTTCCTGGCTGATATCTTGAGATGTTGCTTCAGTATTGCCACATAATCTCCTTTCCTCATGATGCCATCTATTTTGTGACATGTACCAGTCCCTCCTGCAGCAAAACCACCACCTCAATGTGATGTTGCCACCCCTGTGTTTCACAGTTGGGATAGTGTTCTTAGGCTTCCAAGCTTCTCCCTTTTTCCTCCAAGCTTAACGATGGTCATTATGGACAAACAGATAAATTTTAGTTTCGTCAGACCACAGGACATGTCTCCAAAGTGTAGGTCTTTGTTCCTGTGTGCATTTGCAAACATTAATCTGGCTTTTATATCTTGCTTTTGGAGTAATGACTTCTTCCTGGCAGAGTGGCCTTCAGCCCATGTTGATACAGTACTTGTTTCACTGTGGATAATGACACAATCTTGCCAGTTTCCACCAGCATTCTCACAAGGTCTTTTGCTTTTATTCTTCGGTTGATATGCACATGTCAGACCAAAGCATGTTCATCTCTGAGACACAAAACCCGTCTCCTTCCTGAGTGGTATGATAGGTGGATATTCCCATCTTGTTTTTTCTTGGCACATTCAGGTATCTGGAAATTGCAGTTGTGCAAGTCCACATTTCTCTTCCTGATATTTTGGCTAATTTCTTTAGAGTTTCCACATGATGTTACACACAGAAGCAGGGTGTATCTGAGGGGCTGTAAAATACATCCACAGGTGAGTCTCGAATTAACTCAGATGAGGTTGCCAATAAACCTCAGAAGCTTCCAAAGACATAACATCATCATATGGGCTATCCCAAATAGTTTAATGGCTTAGTAATGCTAGTGTATGTAAACTTTTGACCTCGCAGAAAGTAATAGAAATGCCTTAAAATTATCTCTCTCTCATTATTCTGGCATTTGGCAAATATAAATAATTTTGGTAATCCTAATTGACCTAAAACAGGTAAGGTTTATTCTGATTCCATGTCAGATAGTGAGAAGAATATGCATAAGTGTCTTTTTATATAGTGCACGGAAACTTCTGGTTTCAACTTTTAATGTTATACTTAACAAAAGACTCCTTGTGGTAGAACTCAGTCCTCAAAAACCTGGTAAACCAACATCTTGTGTCTGAAACATAAAGCCTATACATTCTGTAAACAGGGCAAACATAGTCCAAGTCAGACTACATTTGCCCTATAGACTTCTTTGACTTGTTACAGCCCACTGCAGTATCCATCAGGATAAATTCATTAAAGGGGTGTTATCATTTGAGCTGCTCGAGAAATCCAGGGGCGTGTCTCTCCTGTCAGCAGGCGTGTCTCTCCTCCCAGGAGGTGTGTCTCCCCTCACTGAAGAACTGTTACATCATCATTTTGTTTGAAGCAGGGAATGCAGAAGGTTGTCTGGATATAACAGCTCTGTAGCCTCCTGCCTGCTTATGTCTGCAGCCTTGAGGCTCCAAACTCCAGCAAGCACCTGTCATATGTCTTAGCTGCTGGCTTTCAGTTGTGTGTAAACTGTTACTTCTAGTGGTGTTCATCCAAATTGTACTGACAACAGGCAGAGATCTTTACTCAACTATAAATGTCAGCTTCAAGTAAAGATCTCTGCTTCCTGTCAGTGACATGTGAGTGAAAACAATGGGGAGAGAAGCAAATCAGATTTGAGAGAAGTCCCTGCTCAGCTTGTAACTAACTTGGGCTGGTGGTGCAGCGGTAGAGCAGTGATCAATAATAGTGTTGTTTTTACAACAAAGGGGTTTGGAGTTCTAGTCCCTCACAGGGTATATTTTTTTCCCCCTAAATCCTACACATAAGTAGAGAGACCTAATGTATATATGTCAATCTCTATAATGATATATATACACATACATAGCTCCCCTATATCATGTCTCATCCCCAGAGTATATACATTGTATCACATATGTTGGAAGTGCTTGGTGTGACTGCAAGGATAGGACACTATATAGGGGAGCTTTGTGTGTGTATATTAATAAAATTATATATTTCTACACATATATTTTGATATCTTTACATATGTGTACAAATTTTAAAGAAAAAAAAAAAAACTACTGATGGGGCTTGAACTCCCAACCTCTGTCTTGCAGGGATAATCACCTATGCACTGTACTATACAAGCAGATTATGCAAACACAGTGTTGAATCCTTATGTTATACACTACCTGTGATGACGTCATAAGGAGGCGGAGCTTGCATTCGATCTGAGGAACAGAACGCCTTCTTTTCCAAGTAGCAGCTTAAGGACTGGATCTGTGAGGAGGTGAATCAACCTCTTGGCAAAAGCCCCTTAAACAGGCAGTAATTGCCCAGAACATTGACCCTAAAGCTTGGAGATGTACATAGAGCCAGCAGACCTTGGTTTCACTATCGATTTTAACAGCTCAGAGGGGAGTAAACACAGAGTGTGCAGGCAGCCAATCACAGCGCAGGGGGCGTGTCTAGGGTGCGAGAATCGACCAGGGGGCGTTCTGACCAGCAACAGCAGAGATAGAAGACAGATTTACAGAGATGCTCATATCTGCTAAACCAAGTGACAGAGGTAATGCAACCCAATTACAAAAGTGCTTATTTTTACTGTCCCCATAATCTGAGACATGATCTTTGTAACGATAAAACCCCTTTAAGGTATCCTGAAGGACACCTTGATAGGAAACCATAAATGTGATGTGAGTAAGGCCTTTGGTGTGATCACATGTGACTTTTTTGTTGCAAATTTTGATGCATTCAAATCAAGAAAAAAAGCTGCAGAACTGCAACAAAAAGTGGCAAAATAGCTACATGTGAACTTGCCTTAAAGCAGACCTGCATGACATACGGCCAAAGAATTTCTGGCGGCCTGTAGACAGGTAGGACTTCCACAAATCCCCAGGTCAAGGGGTGTTCCAAGGCAGTCCAGGAACTTTCCAGGTAGTTTTGACCCCCACCTCAAGTTGTGCAGTTCTGCCCTAAGGGCATGTGTCATAGCTATGCCTTTCAGGCCGCAGCGCAGTCCTCTGCCCATGGAGTGCAGCAGAAACTACGCTTTTGATTCAGTGCCTAAACTGTGTGTTTCCTTTGTACTAGTCTGAACTCTTTCTGATTCCAATACAGATTGTGTGGTGATTGATAGGTTCTCCACCACACCAGTCTGGTTACTTCTGCTAGACCTAGTGCTGGGCTGCACATAGCTTAGATGGAGTTGTGATTGACAGTTGCTTCACCACTCTTCTTTCTTCCCTGCCAGTCTGTGTTCTATAATGTCTGGATGTAGGAGGACCAGTCCAATCACGCCGTGGACCGAGACTCTGGTATCCCGTAAGAAGACTACTTGTGCACTTGGACATCACTTATGATAGTCTTCTACAGCTTGAGCTGCCGTTTGTAACTGGATTATATTGCTTGGATTACTGACCTCTTTGCCTGCCTTCTTGACCTCCATTTTTGCCAGCTGCCTTTGTACTATTTTTGCCTTCTCCGGTGGGACCTATTTTTTGCCCAACTATTCTTTATTGTGTTTGTCTGTCTTGTCTTGCTCAGTGTTTCACTTAACCAGTGAAGGGACCGTTGTCCAGTTGTAGTCAACCACTTAGGGTTGGGTCAGCAATTAGGCAGGAACAGCGTTGTGGGGCCTAGCGCTAAGGTTCACATTGTCTGTCTTTCCCTGTTGTGCTATCTTGGTTCTAGGATCCCCTACAGCATGTTCACAAATGATAGGACACAAATCAACAAATAAAAATTCACTTATGGCACTTACCACTAGAATTGTGCTGTCAGTTTTTTTAGCATCTTTAAAACCCCATAGAGAGGAAAAACAGCAGGAAAAAATGTAATATCCACAGTAGCATTGAAAAAAAAATACCAAAAACCTCAACAAAACCACAAACCAAAATACAGTATATGAAGTGATTTTATATTTTACTAAAGACATTACTAAAATATCTATCTACCTAAAATACAAAAAAAAAAATATGTCAAAGAAAATGTAGTGTGATGTTGGTGTAAAATATGATCAAAATCATTTTCTAGGAGGTATACATCTCCTAAATGTGTCTTATATGTGGCTTTCATTGCTCTACAACTGGCTAATATAGCAAATATTATATCAAACATGTTGGGCCATGAAAGGCTACACCCCAATAAGATCCACACACCTTTTTAAAGTGGCAAAGTTGCTTAAAGACCCTGAAAAATCTAATTTTATTTGCACAAATAGGGATTGAGGAAAATGATTTGCAACTTTTGTGCATTACTTGATGAATTCCTGCTCCTCTCTCCCATTCATTTTAACATGGAAGACTCTAATGCTGATTTGTATTCCACCAGGAATCAAAGATCCCATTATATGTTATTGGGATTCTGAGCAATAGTTTAGACTGTAAAGTATGGCGCTGATGTTTCCACTTGCAGAAGTGACTGTCACTTACCAATGTAATTTCCACACAGACAGACAAAACATGGATAAATCTCATTTAAGGTGGAAAATCCTATAAAGTGCAGCACAGTCTGTTGTATGTAAAGTCAAAATCCATAGCAGAATTCTGAGGGTGTCACGAAGACAGAAAAATTCATTGTTAGAACATAACTCAAAGCCAATATCAAACACAAACTATACATCACAAGTACTAGCCCAAGTAAGGGTCTAATAACCCGTGGTCATGCTAAGACTGGCGGTAAGGCTGGGACTCTCTACTGGGCAGTTGCACAGTTGAACCAATAAGTAACATTCATGAGAGGACAACTCCCCAAACCTCCACTGTTAGAAGATACTTATGGGCAAGTATCTTCCACCTCTACCACCTTTATTAGCCGTAGTTAAAAAGAGGGACATTTAAGAAGTAAAGAGGGTTAGAGGGATCTAGATCACATATAGGTACTTTCTCTCCAAAAGAGGAGATATGACAATCAAAACAATAGAAAAATCTATACGTTATCATTGGTGTGAGGCCAGTAGGTGGCAGTGTTGTACCAGATTTTGGTTCATTGATATTACATTAGCTCTGCAGCAGTCATGGATGTGGGTCATCTGTCAGCTCCCCCCACCCCACCCTCCAATAAAAAGGTGTAGGTGCAGCGTTAATTTAGCACTGAATTTTAGCACTGCATTCTCTACCCTGTGATTATCTAGACAGGGGGGGAGGGGGAGGGTCAGACCCCATGGACTCTCTTCGTGCTCATGTTCTAGATCTCTGCTTGCTGTAAGTGACTAGAAATATTTCTGTTTACATTCAGTGGCTGACATCCTGTCCATTTTGTTTTCACGGGTTTTAAGGGTTTGCTGTATTTGTATCCACTCAAGACAACCTTCTGTGAGTGAAACAAATCTCCCATCCTGAAACTATACTACAATGTATAATTGCAGATAAAGTTTATCAGTCTGGAGACCAGGGTCTTTAGTTCATAGAGGGCTGTGTAGACTAGATGCTTTGGGCCACATTTATGAAAACTGTCTAGGTCTAAAACTCACTTTGTTGCCTATAGCAACCAATCAGAGCACCCCTTTTATTTCACATAGTGCTCTGGAAAAATGAGAGGGGCACTCTGATTGGTTGCTATGGCCAACAAAGTGAGATTTAGACTTAAACAGTTTTCATACATGTGGCCCTTTGTATCAAAGCCTCAGAAGTACAGTTGCAGTTACAAACTTAAATGTATTCAATTGATATTTTATGATAAAGCAAAACAAAATAGCAAGTATTTGTGAAGTGTATAGAAAATGATACATGCTTTTCCAAATTTTTGCAAATTCCAAAACTTAAAAGTGTGGTGTTCATATGTATTCAGCCCCTTGTCCTCTGATACCCCTAAATAAAATCCGGTGGGACTAATTTCCTTTAGAAGTCACCTAATTGGTAAATAGAGTACATATGTATTTACTGTATATACTCGAGTATAAGCCGAATTTTTCAGCACAAAAAAATGTGCTGAAAAATCCAAAATTGGCTTATACTCGAGTCACTGTCGGCACTCGGGCGCTACGATGGACCAGGCGCCGGCAGGGACACTTCTGCTACATGCGACTCCTTAGGGAGCGCATATAGCAGAATTCCGAGTACAGCCGACAGCGTCCGGGCACTGCGGTGGCCCGTGCACTGTCGGCGATCTTTTCACTTGTATGCGACTCCTCTGGAGTGCATACAGGAGAAGATGCAACGGCGGAGCAGAGAGTGAGCGCTCCCTGCTCCGCCGGGGAGGATATTGCCTATGTAATTTTATTGGTATTCATTTTTATTTTTTAAATTTACCCGTAGCCGCTACTCGAGTCAATAAGCTGTCCCGTTTTTTTTGTGGCAAAAGTAGGTGCCTCGGCTTATACTCGGGTCGGCTTATACTCGAGTATATATAGTAATTTATTCTCAGTACAACAACAGCTAATTTGTAAAGGCCTCAGAGGTTTGCTAGAGAACATCAGTGAATATACAGCATCATAAATAACAAGGAACACACAAGGCAGCTCAGGGATAAAGTTGTGGCAAAGTGTATTGCAGGGTTAGTTTTTTTTGTTTGTTTTTTTTTTGCTTTTTTAAAAGCCTAAGTTCTGAACATTTAATGGAGCAATGTTCAATTCATCATCTGTAAATGGAAGGGTACCTGTAAATGGGGTATGGTACAGTTGCTAACCTATAAAGACATGGCCATCCTCCTTAACTGACAGCACAAAGAGAAAACTAATCAGAGAAGCAGTCAAGAGGGGCAGGGTCACTCTAGAGGAGCTACAGAGATCCACAGCTCAAGTGGGAGAATCTGTCCACAGGACAACTATTATTCATTTACTCCAGAAATCTGGCCTTTACAGAAGAGTGGCAAAGAGAAAGACCTTTTTGAAAGCAAACCATAAGAAGTCCCATTTGCAGGTTGCAAAAAGCTATGTAGGGGACACAGCAAACATGTGGAGGAAGGTGCTCTGGTCAAATGAGACCAAAATTGAATTTCTTGGCCTAAATGCCAAATGCTACATGTGGAGGAAAGCCAGCACTGCACATCACCCTGAACACACCCTCCCCATCGTGAAGTATGGTGGTGGCAGCCTGATGCTGTGGGGAGGCTGTGTTTCAACAGGGACTAGGAAGCTGCTCAGAGGTAAGGGGAAGATGGATGAAGCTAAATAAAGGGAAATCTTGGAGGAAAACTAGTTAGAGGCTGCAAAAGACTTGAGACTGGGGTGTAGGTTCACCTTCCAGCAGGACAATGACCCTAAACATACACAAAAAGCTACAATGGAATGGTTTACATCAAGGCATATTCATGTGTTATATTGATCAAGGCAAAGTCCAAACCTAAATCCCATTGAGAATCTGTGGCAGAACTTGAAAATTGCTGTTCACAAACATTCACCAATCAATCTGGCTTAGCTAGAGCTATTTTACAAAGAAGGATGGGCAAAAACAGGCAACAATTCCAGCCTCTAGATGTGCAAAGCTGGTAGAGACATCCCCCAACAGACCTGCAGCTGTCATTGCAGCTAAAGGTTGTTCTACAAAGTATTGACTCGGGGGGGGGGGGGGGGGCAACTCTTTTCAGTTTTTTTTAATTTGCAAAAACTTGGAAAAGCATGTATCATTCTCTTTACACTTTACAAATACTTGCTAGTTTGTGTTTATCACATAAAATATCACTAAAATACAAATAAAAATGAAGAAGAGTTCAAGGGTTAGAAATACTTTTGCAGCCCACTGTATTTTGTTGTACTACTGCAAGCTATGTTTATGGATTTGTCCACATAAAAAAAAAAAAAAACACGGCGCATCTGTAGCAAAAATCCAAGGCAATACTTCCTGCAGCAGATTTTGACTTTATGTTTGACAACGTTCACCACAGTTTATGGAAGTGGATTAGCCCCATTAAATGTCTTGTCTATCCTACTTGGTTTCTGAAGTTGGAACCGCATCATTTGGCTCTGCTAACTTTTTTCACAACATCGATTTTATATCCATGAGCAGAAAAAAATCCATGCTGTGGTTCATAGTACGGTGTAAATATCTATTAACAGACAATGGTACATGGATTCCCAATGTAATGTGCTCTGAAAGCAGCACCAAATTTTACAGTACATTCCACAGTGTGAACAAACTCATATACATATATCGGGTAGAACCATAGTCCCTTGGGCAAACATATTCCCTTGTAGACTACATTTGCTTTACCTCCCAATTGTAAACATTTCCTGTGCTGGACTCAGAAGTGTGGTCTACACATAAATCATATGCAATCATGAAATAGAGCAAATAATCTGAAAGAGACTATCGGCGACATGTCAGAAAAGAGGCGCTTACACGCCAGTTTTAAGGCACATTAAATGAGTGTATAATGCGCCTGAATAAATAAACCTGTCAAAAATCTGGCTTATGGTAGCATATTTAATGTGCCTAAATTAGGCATATACCAAAAAACAAGAGTATAGCATATCAATGCTATCATATTTGATGCGCCTACTTTAGGCACATTCAAAATATGGCATAAAATGTGCTTAATTTTGGTGTAAGATAAGTAAGATAGTTCATTTATATAAAGAATATGGCATCAACAGTTTTTTGGTACAAAATACACCAAAAAAATGGTGCAGCCCTAATGGGACTGTTGTGGATGGGAACAAAGGTTATATATCGGTGTGATCCTTTGTGTCTTCATTTTAATGTATTAGTTAGTATATAGTAGGCACATACCTATTGTAGGAAGGCACAAGGTGCAGTTATTGACGGACGTTATGTGTCACCGATCTGCTTAAGATCGGTGAAATAAAGCCCATTTGTTTTGGTGTCAGCGGCAGCAGGCCACTGACACACGTTTTGTATTTGTAGTGTGGCAGTAATGCCGTGATCCGGGTCGGGCTTTATTGGAGCAGTCTGTAGAGTTGGGTGGGACGGGCTGCTCCCACATCCAGTCCTGGGTTTACCAGCCCTATATAAGGCCAGCAGGCTCAGGTGAGAGGGGGTGTGGTTCCTTACCTGGTACAAACGGCTCAGTGGAGCAAGTGTTTGGAAGAAAGCCAGAGCTGGGCCTTGCACTCCAGAGAGAGAGACTGAGACCTGCGTGTGGTTTCCTTGCCAGGGAACCAAAGTACGGTACTGCACTTATACCTGTGACTGTGTTTGTTCCGGATATCTTTATTTTGTTTGGCTGAAGCAAGCCTGCCGTTTATTTGCATGTTTTTGTGGAGTGCACCATTAAACCTTGCTGTGTTTAACAACAATGGACTGCTTCCGTTTGAACTAATCCCTACAATATATATATATATATATAGTAGGCACATACCTATGTTATACAGCATGTAAAAGCTGTCTGTATATCTCTTGTATAATGGCCGCACATGTTATGTTTGTAGAGACATTCACCGTGTGATCCAAGATGGCACTTTTTCTGAAGTTACACTCTGTGTTTAGACATTCCTGAGCTGTGTGTAGATAAGGACGTGCCAACAGACCCTCACAGCCAGGTCCATGTGATGCTTCTTATCTACTAATTTGCAAAAAAAGTTGCCATTTTGAGAATAAAGTCAGAAAGCATTTTCACTTCAACAGTGCATGTTGTTGTAATGAGGGGGGGGATTCGCTGGACCACCGCAAGCGATGATAGTTAAGCCACGCCAGGGAGCGGAGTCTAAGTAGCCCCCGGTGTTCACCAGAGCCCGCCGCAAAGCGGGATGGACTTGCTGCGGCGTGAGGCTACCAGGTCGCTACCCCTGACGTGACTTGCTTGCGGCGGCGGCCGGGGTAATGCGTGGTACAGAATCGGGATCCGGAGACGTAGTCGGGGACAGGCAGGAGGTCAGGACGGGCGGCAGAGGTTCGTGGTCAGAGACAGGCAGAAGGTCAGGGCAGGCGGCAAACAGGCAAGGTCAGGAAACGTAAGCAGGCGGACTGGTACACGGGAAGACAAGACGGACTTCTGAATACAGACTAGGCACTCCAAACACACACCAACGAACTGGCAGTGAGTGTAGGAGGCGTGCACAATAAATAGGGTCAGCGGCCAGCGATGGCCAATTACCGGCGCGCTATCCCTTTAAATCCCGACCAGCCGTCGCGCGCGCCCTAAGCAGCGGGTACGCGCGCGGCGGCTGTCAGAGCCAGACACAGGAGCGGGGACTGGTGAGTACGGGGTTTCCTGGGCAGGAACAGAAGGACAACGGCTGCAGCGCCGAGCCCCATGACAGTTGTGATGTTCTTTCTCGGTGCACCCTTTGTTATTTTTAAGCTAATTTTGAACACCACAAAGACAGAATAGCCCCTTTGAGCCTACTTCCATTTCAGGACATGTCGCCCTATGTCTCCAATGGATCTGCTGTGGTTTATGACAGGATGCCGTTTTTAGAGTTTCCCAACCGCTACCGGACACGGAGCCACAAACTGTGACATGAGTGGAGCCAAAGAGATAAGGCTGCAGGGGTAAGGTTTGACAAATTTAGTAGGAGGTGCACACCTCTTAATAAATTTGTTGTGTCTGTGGCTGTCCATGCACCATAAATGTTGATCACTTTGTTGCATAAAATATAGCAAATGCATTGGGCTGCAGGAGGCTAGCCCCTTCCCACTAAGCCACAAAGTTGCAAATTTTTGCGCAAAAAAAATGTACACAAAAATGTCTGACAGAATGCTGGTATACATTATCTAATCATTTCCACTAAAAGTCGATTAGAAAGTTGCAGAAGTTTGCATTATAAAATGGATAAGCTCTGTTTAGCATAAACCCCCTTTCAGAATGTTTGATTATATTTGTAGCCCCGGGCAAAGTGCAGGATGACAGGCAATGTTATTGCTAATAGCAAAAATGGGCTCTGTACCTGCATTTTCTAACCTTCACTTTCTAGACGGCAGCAGGAATATCTGTTGTGGCACATGAATTGAACATGAATTCTAAGCTGCTTCATATTTTTTTCTCTTTATCTTCTATGAAACATTTGGAAAGTCTGTCCATAAGCATGAGAAGAGAAGGGGGGGTATCAGGTTGATCAAGCTCCTTCCACTCCCAGCTACAGCTCATAAAAAAGACCTTCAACATTTAAAATTCCAATTTTCATGCCATGGTGTTGACCTCTCCCTATTGACAGAGCACACATTAACGCTACAGAGATGCATTCACGCGGTCCTAGCTGAATATGACACCACCCACAGATAATAATAGAGCGGAATGTTGATAGAGTCTGCCATTGAATGAATTGCCCCTAATGATCCCTAATTATGATTAAATTGCCGGATGTGGGTGAAACTCCATTATCTAAACAGAGTTTGACCTTCATATATTTCACACAATGTTCTCTGTGCTTTATGTCAGCTAATTGTTGTAATGATACAAAGCCGGATTGTGTGGGATGTAGTAATAAGTAAAACAGCACTACAGCCTGGTAAAGTATTGTCAGCTTAAAGGAATGTTATATATTATAGTAAAAAGGTGTAACAGAATTGTACTCACACTTCCTACTAAACACTGGGGAACTGATAGGAATGTGATATCATCACATTTGCTTCATTCTGAAGCACCAGGGGGGACATGTATGAACGGGGCTGTGCCAGATATCTGGCGTCTTTTCAGCCCGATATCAGGTGCAGCCCCATTCATACATTTTTAAATCTCCTGCATGCCAGCACTTTGTAATGCGCCTGATCTCGAAGACCGTGCGGGAGACGGGGAGCACAAGAACTATACAAAGCTATAGATTTATAGCTTCACTACGGCATTTCTAGGCGCATTCATGCTGGAACAGGTATACCACTTTCAAAGTGGTTTACCTGAGCCAGAACTGTCGTGCAAGCGCTAGAATCTGCCTGAATTATCAGCGGGTTCAGAAATCAGGCGCATTCTATGCCATGATTATTATCTCATGCCTGTCGTCCCAGCTGCCTCAGTTTGAACTGTGGTTTAATTTGTCGCAAATGTGCATCTAAAATAAGCAAAAGTAGAGTCAGACTGGCCATATCAGGTCAGACCACGTGCTGTCTGAAGTGTTTATAATGGTCCATGAGCTGCTATGATGTCTCGCATACACAACCTATACAGTTTGTTTATATATCTATAGCACACCCTCAGAAGAAACAGCATGAAGGACATCAGAGAGAAGTGGTGAGCAGTGCAGGCTATAAAATAAGCCCTACCATGACATATAACACTTACTAGAGCTTTCAGCTGTGTCTCTGTCTCTCTCTCACCACTCTGCCTCTTCTCTCCTTAGACAAATGTGATGAACTGATCCATCTCATGACTGTCTTTAAACAGTTTTTTTAAAGTGAATGCTAAGTTTAGGAGGAAAAGAAGGAAAAGGTAAAAACAAGCCTCCTGAGTGGAGATAGAGGCATTTCTTTCTAAAAAGACATGTTACAAGGTTTCTTATAGTCACTTGTACTAATGATTAATCATAGTTTTCTATTAGCTTAGTGGCAATTCCAAGGGAGGGTTTCTGAGTACATTAGTGTCCATGACTGAGACAGTAAAATGACCCACATATACTAGTACACCCAGTCTGTCCCTCATATCTTTTACAAAGTCTAATTTAGATGTTGTAACAGGGATAAACGTGTGCCTCTAGATTGGGGTATTCCTGAAACACATTTATAGCGAAGTGAAAAAGCTTTTTTTCTGCCATTAGCCTTTTGGATAATTTAAACATCATTGGTCCAATGTACAAAATTATCACCTTAAAAATTAGCCTGCTACATTTGGTCAAGGTTAATACCCTAATGTGATGGCTGGAACTGCTTCTGTCCCTGAACAGCACAAGAGCAGATGCTCATTGCTGAACAGAAGAGTATATCAGCAGCAGATCTCATTCATGCCATTTCCCTGCTACACCACATAGGGTGTTTAAATGCAGCGCACTGGAGTCTCCACTCAGCTATATGTTATATCTCTGCCTCCGTCACATATCAGGGTAGAATCACTATGGACTAAAGTTGGCCCAGAAGTCCTTTATGTCTATCCACAAGGGGTTTACATACATTGGACCTATGTCTCTATTCTCTCTGTGCTATAATGTCCATGCCCTTTCTCCTTCAACATGCAGTATCATATCAAGGCATAAATGTCATGGACTAGAGCTGTTACTGATGTGCTTGACGTTCTCAACTCAGCAAACAAGTGTCATGCGCTATGGAGACCAGGGCATGCGCAGTAATATATTGGGAAAGGACAGGTTGAGAGATAGCTACTACTATGCATTTGATGGTCTCTGTAGCTCTTGGTACTTGTTTGCTTTCTTAGGGACATTGGGCATAGGGCCAGAATGATCTAGAATGTTTTGGGTTCTGTTCACATATGCAGCAGCCCCCAGCGTGGAGAACAGAGAAGGATGGGAGTTGCAGTACCTCCATATAAATCCAGTCGCTGTCAGTGATCGCCTCTACCAAACCTATTTTGCTTTCCAGGCTTACACAGTTATGAGGGGTTGCACTATGTGATGATGGTAGTTTCCCAAGGCATATCTTGGATACTTATCTCTCTGCATGGTGGTGGTGTTGCTGCTCTTGCTGTTATTGTGCAGTAAAGCGGGAGATAAAGTAATTGTTCAAACTTGCCAACCGTCTCTAACCCAAAACTGATAGAGTAAAGCCTCACCCCCCAGGATCTCCCTTAATCCACCCATGAATAACCGTACAACTTCTGGGATTGTCCATTACTTGGGCAGGGTTTGCAACCCACTTTGGGGTTGGCAAGTATATTTTTATTTTGGCATCCAAATATGAAATCATTGATATAGTAGAGGTAATTGCACCAGAGTTTGCCAGGCTGTCATAGTTCTCCCTTCTTGACAGCCGGCCTCTTAAAGGGGTTTTGCCATCATATCATGTTGACGTGGGATCCTCCAAAATGGGTATTTAATCCCTTTTCTAAATATATGTGATTACAAAAAGTGAAGCCTCTGAGAGCTACTTAGTTACTTAAAAGTTTGCATTAGACACTACCAGCTGGAGCTGAGGAGCTGACCTGGCCGTGCTTGCACATGTATGCACTTCTTATCTGATGACAGGGAAGATGAATGAGCTGTGAAGGGAGTGTGGAGAAAGTGCAGTGTATGAGTCTCTCTGCTGTATAAAGAATCCACAGTTGTAGTGTTATTATTTGAGTGAACTTTTGAGAAGCTCCCTTATTCCTTACTCTCTGATCACCCCCTCCCTCTCCCCTGTGCAGTGTTCATGTCTCAGCATGCTTTGTTTATCTTCTGTCTGAGCAATATAACAGGTAAGGTAAGTCAGTTGGTGGCAAAACCCCTTTAAGCTCCACTTCTTACTATCCTATGCCATTTCTGGGTGTAGGTGCAAACTTCTTGGGTCTGTATTTCTAGCAGCATGGTACAATATGTAATCCCCAGAGCAATGTGTTAGCTGCTGAGCTAGGACAGAAGCCAGTTCGCCCAGTCCTTGGCGTAAGACCTTGAAAACACATCTTCTCACAACCCTGTCTGATACAGCCTAGACACTCAGGGCGACATGTATGTATTTTGGCACCCACAAAAATTTTTTTGTGCGTATTAGTAGCGTAGAATGTTTCTGAATTTCTGAACTTCTTCAACTGCGGGTCATAGATTAGGCGCTTTCTAGTTCCAAAACAACAAATCGGGCTCAGGTAAACCACTTTTAACTTGATCTACCTGTACCAGCAGTAATACGACCAGTTTTGCCGTCCTCCCATCATAAATGTGTAGAATTATATGGTTCCAACACGCCTCCAGAACGCCCCCCCCCCCCCCCGCCCCTCTTCTCTATACCTGTCAGCCTTTACTGATAATAGCTCTGCCTGCCTTCCAGAAGCATTTAAAAGATGCTCCATAGAGTGGTCCTGCATTATTACCCTTTGACCAAAATCTGCTTTGTACAGATATAAAGCCACATACACCTCATACTTAAAGGGGTTATTCCAAGAAGTGAGTTCCTCCCTTAACAGGTTGATTCTTCCCTCTTGAGGCCTGAAAAAAGGGTCGTTGTGTTTCTGTGTTTAAAAAAACAAGTACCTTCTCTGTGATGTCATCACTCCACCTCACATAAACATCCCTGATACACAGTCTCTGTTATTGAGCAAACCTTGTTTTGCTAATCCACAGAGGAGAACTATATTGTGCACAAGCTATATGCGTTTTATTTCTCCCTCATATTTGCTCAGGAGAGAAGATAAGCTCAGCAGGCAGCCTTTTTTCAATCCTTCAGGGGAAGAGGGAGAGGGGCTGAGCAGAGAGCTAGGGAGCGTCTGCATGTTTATTCAGATAATTACATTACAACCAGTGGATTCTCTATATAAAAGATACAAGATCTTTCTCCCCAGTCCCTTCAAAGCTCATTCATGTTCCCTGCCATCAGAAAAGAAGTGCAAACAATGCAAGCGCAACCAGATCAGCTCCTGTCAGTTCCTGGTCGTGTCTAATGTAAATTGTCAGGAAACCAAGGACATCTAAGTCTTTTTTTGATGACATATATTTAGAAAAGTAATTAAATACCCATATTGGAGGATCCCACGTCAACATTAGATCATGGCAAAACCCCTTTAAGCCCCATATGAGACCAGCTGATAGGCCATTAGAAGAAGGGGAGATGGCCACGCCTCCTTATTATTATGGCAGTTTAATATATAGCCTGGTGTGCTTGGCTTTATTCAGGACACTCAGAAATGGGGAAGAGCAGTGAAAATGCAGCCATCTCCCTGCTCTGTGAGGCCAGCTCTTAGCTTGCTATGAACTGGCTTCAGAAGGAACTTTGCCAAGTGATAAAACCCCTTTAAGTAGTGTTACTGTAGTACACTGCACATCTATGTCGTTACTGATAGGAGCAATAATTCTGAAAAACAATGGACACATCATCAGGATTCAGTGGACCTCATTTTAAGACCATGGGCTCCCTAAAACACCGCTTGTGTCTGTTGTGGAATGGAGTCCGTAAAGTGTTGCACCTTTCCATTCAGTTACAATGCAGATGTGAAAAGAGCCTTATTGGTTAATATTCAATATCTCTGGTAGTCTAGAATGATATACTACTATTCAAAGACTACTATTCATATTCCAAGACCCTTCCAGGTTTTTTTTCCTTAGTTCATTAGAAATTGCTTTTAGGTACACTGTAGTACACTGTAATATAACTAACTTTGCTTACCTGCAGCTAAATACAGGATTTCTGGCTGATGCAACAGTCTCAGTTAGGTCACATGATTATAATTACTTATGAACTAAAGGGAAAAAATGGAGTGGTCCTTTCATGTTGATCAAGTTGGTTAGGGATGAATATCAAAAATCCCCGGAGGTCTAGGGTGGTTAAAGGGGATTTGCCACCAGACCAAGTACTGACCTCCTTTCAGTATGAGAGCAAGATGTCAACAAATCACGCTGAGTCATGAAGCTGCAGTGGAGAGAGGGAGAGGGGAGGGGAGAGTGAGGAATCCAAAGGGAGCGTCTCAAAACTTAAGTGAACTAATAAACAGTACAACAGTGGATTCAATACAGCAAGACACAGCCTCATAGACGGCAATGTCAGGAGAAACCTTATCTGCTAAGAAGCTAATGTAATGTAAACAATCACGGAGCTGACAGAGACGCACACAGACACACACAGCCAGAGCACAGAGCCCTGCATAAGGGGATCCTGTGACATGTTCACTCAAATAATCAAACTATAACTTGTGAATTCTGTATACAAAAGAGAACACCTATTCTAAACAGCAGATTGAAAGCTTCTTCGTCAGATAAAGCAGGGATCTAATAACACTACAGCTAGTTATTCTGTATACAAAAGAAAACATATTACGACCCGGTGCCTTAAAAGACCATTCATTCTGCCTGTCATCAGATAAGAAGTGATTCACGCAAGCACGGCCTTTCAGCTCCTGGGTCGTGACTAGGGGAAGCTTTGTGGTAACCAAGGGGGTTGAGAAATGCTGTAGCTCTCAGAGTTTTCACTTTTTTAATCACATATATTTAGAAAAGTGATTAAATACCGATTTTGGAGGTTCCCACGTCAACATTACATGGTGGCAAAACCCCTTTAAGTAATAAACATCTAATATCCCTGGTGGTTTAGGATGGTGAAAAGGTTAAAGGGGTTACCTGGGAGTCTAATGATTTCATAGAACACTATAAACAGCATTTATATTGAAAAGCAAATATATTCCACTAACTTCATTTGTTTCTTTTCTTTTGCCTCCTTATTCATCTATCATAAGATCAGTGAAACTTCCTGCTTGTGGAGGGTCAGTAGTTCTACAGCAGCTCTTTCCTATAAGTCCCAGAATTCATTGAAGTTACATGCAATCCTGTCGTCACTAACATCACATCAGTGAACAGGTCAATGCACTAACAATATCATCATGCTCTACTGCTAAATACTCTGTGCTGCTGAAAGGATCTGGGCTTGCACTATATAATGTGAATTCTTACTCTATTACAATTCCCTCCTCACTTTCTGGTGCTGCCCCTGTCACATATACTCCCTTCCTCTAGTGTAACTCAGATCACATGGTGATCATTTGGAAACCTACAACATCAGCATTCTTCCCTTGAAAAACTGTGCTGCTCCTTTTTAGTATATATCAGGACACTGCATCTGCCTTTGCCAAAGTAAAAATGTTTTTCCTCAGTGACATATATGTGTGTAATCCCTTGCCACCGTATAGACCATTGTTTACATCACATTAGTTTTCTCCTCTGCAACTTACAAGAGTCATAACCTTTTTTAGTTTCCATCTACATAGATGTATTCAGGCTTGTTTTTTGTGGCACAAAATGCACTTTATAATGATGCAAAACACACACCATTTTTAAATGTTTGATTCACTGTTCGGTACATGCTAGCTGTTTTCTGCAGATTGGTTTAATTCCATTGATACTAAGGGTGGCATGTATGAATGGGGCTGCGGCAGAAGTCTGGTGTATTTTCAGCCCGACATCACGTGGTAGGTGTAAGTGTCCCCTACGCCAATATGAGGCGCATTACATGGTGCCCACAGCGCCTAATTTCGGGGGCGTGCGGAAGGCAGGTCATACTGTATGCGTATGAAGTTATAGATTTATAGCTTCATAACAGCATTTCTAGGCGCATTACTGCTGAAACAGGTAAACCACTTTGAAAGGTGAATACCCGACCCAGAAGAGTCATGTTGGCACTAGGATGTGCCTGATGTATGACCCACTGGAGTGCGGGTTCATAAATCAGACGCATTCTATACTAATATTATGCGCATGAAAATTGGCGTTTACACGCCAAAATTCATATATGTCACCCTACATGTTTACATTTTTCGTTATTTTTATTACTTGTACATGTACACTTTTTATTTTTGAAATTTGCACTGCATCTCTATTTTCTGTTGCCAATAACTTTTTATACCCCTTCTATGGACTTAAGTGGCAGCTCATTTGTTGCAGTGTGAAGTGCAGTTTTTATTAGTAACATTTTGAGACACATGTGACTTCTTGATCCCTTTTCTCGGATTATTTTGGGCAAGTAAAATGACCAAAAATGCAATTTTGGAATTGGATGTTTTGTTAATTCTACAGTGTTCACCGAACATGATAAATAATGTTAGATTTGAATCAATTAGAATGCAGATATAGCAAATGTAGCAAAATCAATTATGTTTAACCACATATACCTATATAACCACACATACACACACACACCACCACATATATATATATGTATATATATATGTATATATACAGTGCGTATATCTGTATAGATACACATTGCAACCACGTATCCCCTGTGTATATATACTGTGTATGAATATAGACACACACTTGCATAAGTAGTCATACCTCTTGAACTGTTCCTCATGTTTAAATGTGCAGCCTCAAACCTAAATGTGTTTTATAGATAGTCAATATGATAGAGCAACAAAAAGTAGCAAATATTTGTGAAGTGTAAAGAAAATGATTTCTGTTTGTCCAAATTTTTGCAAAGTAAAAAACTGAAAACTGTTGCTTCCATATGTATTCCGCTCCCCTGAGTCAATACTTTGTAGGACCACCTTTAGCTGCAATGACAGCTGCATGTCTGTTGTGTTATGTCTCTACCAACTTTACACATCTAGAGGCTGGAATTTTTGCTCATTCCTCTCTGCAAAATAGCTCTAGCTCAGTTATGTTGTTCAGCAAACAGCAATTTTCAAGTCATGCCACAGATTCTCAATGGAATTTAGGTAAGGACTTTTAAACACATGAATATGCTTTGTTTTGATTTAAGCCATTCCATTGTAGCTTAGGCTGTATGTTTAGGGTTGTTGTTCTGCTGGAAGGTGAACCCATGTCCCAGTCTCAAGTCTTTTGCAGCCTCTAAAAGGTTTTTGTCCAGGATTGCCCTGTATTTAGCTCAATCCATCTTCCCATCAACTCTGACTGGTTTCCCAGTCCCTGCTGAAGCTAAGCCTTCCCACAGCATGATGCCACCCCCACCATGATTCAAAGTGGGGATGATGTGTTCAGGGTCTTGGTTTTTCTATATACATAGCATTTGGCATTTAGATCAAGCAGTTCAATTTTGGTCTCATCTGACCATAACACCTTCTTCCACATACTTGCTGGGACCCCTACATAGCTTTTTGCAAACTGCCATGTAACTATGTAACTCAATCCACTCAGGCAAAGAAATCAAACTATAGATGACCATAAATGAAATTGTGTGTAATAATAACAGGGAAACATTTTTGAACATGCTTACTGAACTTTATTTAATATTTTGTGTAAAAACATTTGTTGGTTAATACAAGATGCCTCCTGTATAGAGAAACTAGTCACATGCATTGCTCAGGTGGGATTTTGGCCCATTCTTTCAGAGGTGTAACTTGAAGCTCCTGGGCCCAATTGCAAAAAGTGAAGTGCCCCTCCCAACTACCATGTGCCGCTTATAATGTTGGTGTCTCCTTAAGTGGCAGAAGGACTTTTGGGCCTCCTTAGGCTGCAGGGGCCGTTTGTGACTGCTACCTCTGCACCCCCTATAGCTATGCCCCTGCATTCTTTCACACAACCACTCTTCAAATCCTGACGGTTCCATAGGCTCATTCTATGAACTCTGAGCTTTGGTTTCTTCGATAGATTTTCTATTGGATTAAGGCAGGGGCGTCGCTAGGTGGTTTTGTTCGGGGCTTGAGCCCCGGACCAGACTCCCTGTGCCCTGAGTCTCAGAGCGTCCGGTTCCAGGTCATTACTGTGACCTGTAGAGCCGACAAGCTGTTCCACTGTCTGTGCGTCACCTGGACACACATACAGTTCAGAGCAGCAGCTATGTGCAGGCAGGGAGGGGGAGGGCGACTGCCCGGGATGACGGGAGCTGAGGAGTGAGGAGGGGGCGCCGGCTGCTCCCACTGGGAAGGGAGTCAGGAAGCAGTGAGTCCGGCTGTGAGAGGCTCCGCCCCCTGCTGTGCTCTTATCTCACCCGGGGCCAGACCAGCAAGAAGTGAGTGAGGAGCCTCAGTGCTGAACAATAATTCTAAGTAGTGTAATAAGGGGGGAGACAAAATAATGTTCCTGAATGTGAACTGTACTGAATGTATGTGTATGCATGTGTGTATGCAAATGTGTATGTATTGTATTTATGTGTATACATGTGTGTGTGTAAATGTGTACATATGTGTTTGTAGAGATGTCTGTGTGTATGTATATATGTGTATACGTGTATGTATGCATTGTATGTGTGTGTATGTATGTTTGTATATATGCCTCTGTGTATGTATGTAAATGTGTATGTACATTTGTGTATACACATATCCACAATATCACCTCATTCACATCACTTAAACATAATCCTGCCTGTGTGTCCCTTAGGCTATGTT
The DNA here is from genome assembly GCA_025379985.1 of Phyllomedusa bahiana. Classification (NCBI taxonomy): domain Eukaryota; kingdom Metazoa; phylum Chordata; class Amphibia; order Anura; family Hylidae; genus Phyllomedusa; species Phyllomedusa bahiana. The sequence continues at coordinate 35,384 of JAODAL010006194.1, read as the reverse complement.
CACACGGTGTATTGTGACGTGTACAGTATGTGCCGCAATACACTGTGTGCTTCAGGAGCTCGCATTGATCCGCACGTCTTCTCGAAGCACAGGGAGGAGGGGCAACAGCCCGCCAGCCCCATAGACATGCATTGACATGTCACTTATCTCCCCGCGCATACAATACGATCGTATTGTACGCATGGGGAGAGGACGTGTAATCCATAGTTCTCTATGAGAGCTATGGATTACCGCAATTATGCCATGTGAACATACCCTCAGACATGTAAACTATGACCTGATGATGAATTATATTTGAATATAATTTTTTATCTCTCTCATTAGTCCGGGTTGCGTATGATTGTAGCTGCTGGGCCAGACTAAGGCTATGGTCACACTGCGTAAACCGCGGGGCGCATTTCATGGCGTATTTGCGCTTCAATACGCCCGACATGCGCGCCGCAATTACTGTAATTCATAGTTCTCACAGAGAGCTATGTATTACATCTCATCTCATCCCGTGCGTACAATACACACATATTGTACACTGGGAGAGAGAAGTAACATTTCACTTATTTACGGCACTGATAGTGGAGGTGAATGGACCGGCCCCCCTGTGCCTGAAAATACACGCTGAACAGTATGTACTTCCAAAACACAAGGCGTACTGCCCTAAGGGTCTGCTCACACGGCATATGGTGGCACGGACCTGCTGTGGGAAGTACGTGCTCTCCAGCATGTAATTTCAGCAGCGCTCCGGCCACCTGCCATCCATCTTCACTCCCCCCCCCCCCCCCCCCGAAAGAAGCAGCAGGTCACTTATTTTTATGGGCGGGTTCTGTGTGCAGCGAAAACAGGTAATCGTAGCCGCTATAATTTTACCATATTTGTGGGGCGAACTTTGGCCGCATTACAGCACAGTCATGCCCCACAAAAACGCTGTGTATGTTCACCCGATGCAATGTTGGTCCGTACTTTGGCGGGTAATTGCGCTTCAATACACCCGAAGTACGGGTGAGAGTATTAGTGGGAGCTTCAGAGGGACGCGCGGGCCACAGTTTTTTCTCTGGAAAAACACGCCGCTGTTCATGGGGCGTAAATAACACTGTGTGAACCCCGCCCTTCTGAGCAAAACTCAACACAGGGCCCGGGCCCCGGATGTTTTGGGACCCTAGCAACGCCCCTGGATTAAGGTCAGGCAATTAGCTGGGCCATTCTAGCAGCTTTATTTTCTTTCCCTGAAACCAATTCAGAGTTTTCTTGACTGTGTGTTTGGGATCATTGTCTTGCCTCATTTCATCGTCATCATCCTGGTAGATTGCAGCAGATTTTTATCAAGAATGTCTTGATACATTTGTCCATTCACCATTCCTTCAATTATATGAAGTTTGCCAGTATGATGAAGAACAGCCCCACACCATGATGTTCCCACCTCCAAATTTCACTGTCGGTATGGTGTTTTTGGAGTGAAATGCAGTGCCTTTTCGTCTCCAAACATTTTGTGTATTATTGCAGTTTAATTTTGGTCTCATATAACCAGACTATATTCTCCCAGTATTTCACAGACTTGTTGTTGAGCAAACTTTAAACATGCCTTTTGTTCAGTAATGGAGTCTTGTGTGGTGAGCATGCATGCAGGCCATGGAGGTTGAGTGCAGTACCAATTGTCATACCTGCTGATTCCCAGTCTTTCTGTAGCTCTCCACAGGTGGTCCTTGGTTCTTCTGCTAATTCTTTTCATTCCTCTGTCTGAAAGAGAGAGCACAAGCAGTGACTGGTTTATGGTAACATTATATTCTTTCCACTTCAGGATTATGGCATCAACAATGCTCACTGGAATCTTCAGTAATTTAGAAATTCTTCTGTAACCAATGCCATCCGAATGTTTGCAAGCCTAAGGTTGTAAAGATCCTGAGACAGTTCACTGATTTACCCATCATGAGATGTTTCTTGTGTGGCACCTTGGTAATGAGATGCCTTTTTATAGGCCATCAGTTGAACCAGCTGATATTATTTTTCACTAAGTGGTAGGATTGCTTTCTAATTCCTGATAGATTTTGGCTTTTGTCTTGACTTGCCATGACTTTTTGCACTTGTACTTTTTTTTCATGTGTTCAAAACTTTTATCCCTATATAATTTCTTGTTACTACACACAACTTGATTTGTAGACATCTATGGTTTGATTTATTTTTCTCTGTGGATTGAATGAGTTGTTGCCGACATATTGTAAGAATTTAATGTCAACAGCAAAATATATTTACTTAAAAAAGGGTGACATGTTCAATACTTATTTCACCCACTATATTAACCCACACTCTTAAAGGTTTAACCAAGACCAATATTATCAATTATATCACTATACAAAAATCAAATAATACTGCAACATCATGACCACATATCACCACCACGTAGTGACTAAATAGTACCGCCATTCTGTTCCTGAATATAAACCATTATACTGCTACCAAAATTCTCGTTATACAGTGACCATATAGGGTGTGAATAGGCACAATGGTTGAAAAGGTGCCATGGTGGATGGTCAGTATGTGTCATCAAGGTGCCAGGCCTTGGTGAAGTAAAGTGGTAGTCTTTGTTCAGTAACCCTAGGTTACTATCACATAGAAGAAAAGAAAACATACAACATGACTGCACACTCATATAAACTTTATTAGAAACAAGGGACTACAAAAACCCAACAGTTAAAAACATTTAAAAACACAGAGATATACTAGCAGTTTCAAATCCTGTTGGGAAATAGATGAAACACCTGAAATGAACACAATCCTATTGCAAGGTCTAATTGGATAAAGTATGAATGAAAAATAGGAAAATAAACAATAGCAGATATAACACAGCAAATATTGAACCAAAACTAAACCCACCAAAGAAACCCCTTTAGGAGAGTTGTAAGACAAATGTAAAAGTATACAATCATAAACCCCAGATAACATACAAAGAAAATTTGTGCGGGAAACAGGCAGCTACATCACCAGCCCCCCACGCATATCGTTGACTATGCGGCTTCCCGGGTTTTCAACGCTGCATAATCCTCTTGTAAAAACTTGGTAGGTTAGGGTGATTTATGGGGTTTATTATAGGGGGGGGGGAAGGGGGCAGGAGAGGGGATACAGGCCAATAGGATCTTCTGGGGGGAAGGGAGAGAAGGAGGGAGGGAACAGAATTTATTACTAACATTTTTTTTGTAGTTTTTGTATTTTTTACCTCCTTCGGACTACATTGGATTCATTGGACTATAGCGGATTGACGCTGGATCTATTTCTTTAATAAAATGATCGATATTTGCTGTGTGGGGGGGAGTTTTTAAATTTAAAAAAAGTATATTTTCTTTTGTGTTTTTGTTTTTTTTTTTTATTCTATTCTATGTTACAAATGGAATGTCAAATCAAGGGGGGGACAGTAAGCCCTGACGGAAACCCCAGCCCACTGTTCCTGCCTGTTTACGGCTGCCCAGGCAGCAACGCAACGGGGCGACAGTCCCGGCCACTAGAGTGCGGGGCCCCATCGGGATAAAATCAACAGCTGGGTCAAAACCAAATCGGGAACGCCAAGCGACAAATCAAACCAAGGGATAAACGTAAACAAGCCGAGGTAAAACACGAAGGGGTGCGAATAAAAAAACGAGAGCAAGACGGGTTCAGGAAACAAGCCAAGGTCAGTACACGGGTGAGCAAACATAACAAAAGCACAAAAAGAAAAGGCAGCCGGGAAATATCGCGGGCGCACACTAAAGCAGCGGGAGTTTAAAAGGGGATTCCCGATACCCCCCCCTGACTAAATTGGAGCAGTCCCAGTCCTCCCATTGGCGGGTACACGCCCCTCTCCGAATCGACCCCTGTCACTCAAGACTGCCCGCAAAAAGGTTTTTTGGTGGGGGCCTGATCGCGCAGCAGAACATTCCCCTGCAACCGAGCGTGCCCACCCTACAAACCCCCCTTTTAGGAGGGGCCACCGACCCTTCCCCGGTCTGGGTTTGTCCGGTTGGGAAACATGGAACCCTCACCAGGTATCACAGGACATTTACCGAACCCAGATCCTCCCCGAGACCAAAACCCCCCAATGGCCAGGGGATGGTGACCCTTTGGACCTTACGAGAACCAAATACGGCATTTCATATTCCTAACCCCCCTCTATGCAAACCGAGAGGGGTCTAGAGGGAAAGTCACAGGGTGAATAACCTCTTAAAAATTCACGATGGAACTGTTTTGATACGAGAGAAGAGGGGAATTTGAAATATCCACGGTTAACCACCTCCTGAACCACATATAACCACAAACGCGGCGCAGTTTACCAAGGGGAACTTTCAATCCAGTTTCGGGGGGATAACCATACTTTATCCCCCAACCCAAACCCCCTAGAACAAAGACTCGTCTATCAAATTTTTCTTCTGGATGTTCGGGGTTTAACCCAAATTCTTCTAACTTGGGGCCCCGACTTGCACAACTTTAATAAACATCCACCCCGCTGTATCAACGTAGCACTGGAAACTGACACATGTCTTGGGTAAAACCATAATTACAGTAGAAATGTGATGGACCCACACTATCTACAATCCCAGAATTGTTAATCAGGCAAATTAACCAAAACGGAAGTATTTTACCCGAGGTCACCTTCTGATCATATACATAACGGATGTTTTTGTGTTACCATTTGAATTTACCCTCTCTGTCTGCCCATTAGCCTCGGTGGAAGGCATAAGAGAAGGACATGGTGATCCCAAGCCTTGCAAAGGGCTCTCCAAAATCGAGAAACTAACTGAACCCCTCTGGTCCTAAACGATATCTGCTGTAAACCCATGAGCTTGACAATTGCTTGATAAAGGTTCAGCCAGTTTTTTTTGAACGACGGTAACCCCCTTAAAGGGAACAAGATGGCACACATTTGCTTGAAACATCCACTACCACCAAATCCCTTGTTTAGCCCTCCAAGTGGGAAGGTCCATCTAAAATCCAATGAGATAAGGGTCCCATGGATGTTCAGTATCGTAGAAGAGCATAGTTCACCACTAGGACGAGTTCTCTGGAACCTTAGCCCGAGCGCAGACTTCACAAGAAAGCCACATAGGCCTCAACATCTGAGGCAATGACGGCCAACAGTAATTAGCGAGAATAAGCTTTTTGGTGCCCAGACCTCCAGGATCCAGATAACACGGAATCATGAAATTCTTTAATACCGTAGCCGGAGCTGAGTGTGGACAAAGACCTCGAAACAGACATTAGCAGGTCTCAATCCTGGTGGGACTTAATCTCAGTGGCTAAATCAGGGGAAAATAGCTGAGACCAACTTTCTCCTTGGGCAATATAGTGCCGGATCCTCCTGGGATGCGTGGCTGGCACAGAAAGCTTCTAGAAGACATCAGCCTTCACATTTTCGATCCAGGTCAGTAAGTAACAACAAAGTTTGAAGCCGCGTAAAAAATTAATGCCCACGCGTCTGATCGTTGTTAACCTGTAGCACTCTCTAAAAAGGTTAGGTTCTTATGATGCGGGCACCCTCCGAGTAAGTGGGCGCCATTCCTCAAGGCCCACTTAATTAGGCAACAACTTCCGGGTTCCCGACAACATAATTCCTATGCGCCAGAAAATTACGCGAAAGAAGTCACAAGGGCGAAGTTTTAGTCTATTCATAGCAGCGACCCTGAGACAGGACATGCCCTGCACCATACACATAAGCATCAACTTCGACGACAAAGGTTTTGCTATTATCTGCTTTGAATCAACACAGGAGCTGAAACAAAACACTGCTAAGTTTCTCAAACGCTTCTATGGCCTCAGGTTGCCAATTGCTGAACTTCACCACCTTCTTATCAATGTCAGTCAACGGCCTAATCTAAGACAAAAAATTTACGAATAAATTTATGATAATAATTAGCAAACCCCTAAATAATCGCATGTAGGTCCATCAAGGACGAAGGCAAAGCCAGTCGAGAATACCTGAATTTTACATGGGGTCCATACTAAATGATTAGGAGTTAGGATATACGAAGGAAATGGAACCTCCTGTACCCCAAAAACACATTTCTCAAGCTTACAAACATCAATTTTCCTTGAAGATTTGCAATACCCTTCGTAACGTGTTTAACGTGTGATGACCAATCTTCTGATAGATTAGAATGTCTCAGATAAACAACCAAACAATAACCATAAGTCCCGATGGAAAACCTCATTAACCAGTTCTTGGAACATCGTGGGGGCATTACACAACCCAACGGCATCACCAGATACTCAAAATGACCCTCAGAAGTGTTAAACGCGGTTTTCCCCCCACTCATCCCCCATACTCGATATCGGATGAGGTTACAGGCACCACTCATGGTCCAGTTGGACAAACACTTCGCCCGCTGATCTGATTGAACAGATCAGGAATCAAGGGTAAGGGGAATTCGTTTTTTGTACCGTTATCTTATATAAATTCCCTGGTAGTCAATGCATGACAGAGGCCTATCCATACCTTTTTCCTACAAAGAAAAACCCTGCGCCCATAAGGAGAACACAGGACGGATATGCCCTTTCTGAGGCCTTATTCTGCAATATACTGCTTCATGGCTAGTCTCGTCAGGACCTGAGAGATTCTATATCCTCCCTTTTGGCATTAGGTCAATGACACAAGTCGTAAGATCTATGAGGGTGTAGAATCTCCGACGTTTTCGAAAAATACCTCAGCAAAGTCATGAATAAATCAGGAATTTCTCCATCTCAGTATGCCCCAATAAGGTAGGAAATACATCTGTCACAACACGTGATGCCCCCCACCTTGATTAATTCCCCTGAATTCCAGTCAAACACTGGGTTATGACTCTGAGCCAGGCAGCCCCACCACCACATCCCGGGCAGCCCCTTCATGATAAACAGACTACACTTTTCAGTATGTATACGATCCCCACCAACATCTCAAGCTCAGGAGACAATGATGATTGTGCCCCTAGCCATGGAGTAGAGTCAATAGCGACTACCCCGCAGGATCAGATTGAGATCTCTCAGGTAAGTCCCTGACATTTGGCGAGAGGACGCAGTCTATATAATTCGAGGCGCTGACCCAGAAATCCACCAAAAGCGTTCCCAGAATCCCCCGGAACAAAGGCAAGTATGAGACCTCAACTGGAAGCACAACTTTTTGAATACAATAGGACATACCTGCTCGTCTATGTATTTTCCTGCAACTCACCTAGCGCTGGAGTCTTTCCGCCTGGTCTTCTTTTGGAGCACTCCTTGATGCCGTGTCCATCCTCGCCACAGTAGAAAGCAATAGTCCCTGGATACGCCGAGACGTTCTATGGTTGCTGGCAGCAATTGCCGAAGAAGCCCCACTTGGCATGGCTCCTCGGAGTTGTATATCGAAACAGCGGTGAAAGGGTGACCACCGGGACGAGAGCCTTTCCCACATCTCTCCGTAAACGTCTGTCAGACCTTTCCCCTACATCTCTCCCGTAAAACGTCTGTCAGACGGACGCCTAGAGCCATAGCTCATCTAAAGTAGGTGGTAGGGTAAGCCACCAACATATCCTTCACATGGTCGGCTAAACCCTAATCTAAACCAGCATCTAAGAGCCGAGTCCGTTCCACCAGACGAACACACCACCCCCAGCAGGCAAAATTCAGATCAATACTCCTCCACAGTCCTTTTACCCTGTCTTCAAGGTGGTCAGCTGAGCCTCAGCCACAGCCTCCCTATCAGGGTCTCAAAAAAAAGTATGCCCAAAGAACCAAGAACCTGTCCACAGAAGACAAGTTCTGGAGAATCAGGCTTGGTAACGAAAATGCCCACTCCTGGGGGGGACCCTGAAGTAAGACATAATAATTCCCACTCGCTTCCCTCATTTCCCCGAGGTACGTGGGCGGAGCCTAAAATACAGGCGACTTCCTCCCTAAAAAGTCAAAAATGGTCTTCCTATTGCCCTGAAAAACCTGTCAGGCAACTGAATAGGGGGTTCCACAGGAGGGGAAGGTAGTGTAGGAACACTAGGACTCGGAAGTTTCAAATCAGAAATGCCAAGCCACAAATCAGAACCAGAGGGATAAACGTAAAACACCGATGAGGTCAAAAACACGAACGGGGCGAGCAAACAAAAACGGAGCAAGACAGGGTCAGAAACAACGCCAAGACAGGTACACGGTGGAGCAAACACTAAACTAAGCACAAGAGAACAAAAGGCAGCCAGAATATCGCAGGCGCAGCACTCAACTAGCAGGGAGTTTAAATGAGATTCCCGGATACCAACCCCTGTAAGCTGATTGGAGCGGCCTCCGGGTCCTCCCATTGGCTGGTCGACACACCCCCCTGTCCCGGAGTGGCCTGGAGCTCTGTCCACTCACAGAGCTGCCAGCAGAATATGTATTAGGGTGGAGTCGCTATCAGCTGCAGCATTACATTGCTCCCTGCAACCCGAGCGCCCGCCCGAGCCTCTGACAGGGAAGCATCTAAAAGATACCTCTCCATTACTAATGCTTGGGCTTGGTGTCAGCCAGCAGTGTTTTTCATCACCACAAGGCTGACACTAACCTCCTCTTACTATCTCTTACTATTAACCCAGTAGCTAACACATCAAGTGTGATACGATGGTAAGCTTCTGGGTGGCGAAAGGCTAGTATTTTTAGGATCTGAGGGACTCAATTTCCATGGACGGCCCCATCCTAAAAGTATCAGCCTGCAGCTTTCTGTTTTACTGTGGCTAGTTATGAAAAAAGTAGAGGACCCCACAATATTTTCTCTTTTATCCTTTCTTTATTGAAAATCTAAACATAAACAAATTATAAAAATGTTTAAAAAACATAGTTGGGTCCCATCTTTTTCATAACCAGCAAAGGTAAAACCAACAGCTGCAGGCTGATACTATCAAGATGGGAAGGTCCATAGATTCCGGTCCCTTCAAGGGCCTAACTAGAGAAGCCTGGGCCCCATAGTAAACTTTTGGGTGGCCCCCTACGTCCTCCTCCATTCCCCCCCCCCCCAACCACGAACATTTACCTGGACCTCTTAATAAGTCATACGGTTACTAGATAATACAAGGAGCAAATAACAGACCATACATATCCCCATCATACTGCTATGAAACAAATCCACTATACTAAGACCAACATTACCAATAACACATGCTACATAAGGATCCAATTATACTGCCAGAACACAACCACAAATCATTACCACACAGTGACTGAATAATACCCCTATACTATTTCTGAATAAAGATCAGTATACAAAGACCAATATTACTGCCATAAAGTTACCAAACAGTGGTATATACCAGTGTACACAGGCTCTACAGACTGTATATTACCACCATACAGTGACCATATAGTTGCAGTTACCATTGTACACACGCTCTGCAGACATATGAGTGATTAGAGTGCAGTTATATCTTGTGACTCACAGGTGATGTCGTTCACTTTGCCTTTTCTTCTGCATCTAGTCCAGTGGAAAAAAAGAGGAAAAAAAACCCTGTGGAGGAAACCTCTAAGGAACCATGGCTGGAGGATTGCCCTTCCCCTGGGCATAGAGGGTAACACTAAATAAAATAAAATGGAATATAATATCTACATTATGGTTTTTTTTACAAGGTAACAAATGTATTATACCGACATTTTACAGACTAGTTAAAATGTTTAATAATTCAGAAACCAAAATCCATCTGGGGGATCAGTTAAAATTATCAAACAATTATACAATAAAATCAAGGTAAGGGCGGGTGGACGGGAAGTATTTTCCATTCAATTCCATCTGATGGGAGAGAAAGCGGGTGAGGCAATTGAAACAGGAAGTTATCTTCAAAACTAAACCCTCCAACTGTAAGATAAACCTCACTTAGACACTCCTCTCCCTCTAGCCCCAGCTTAAAACCACCCAATTACATATGTCCAATAATTACTAAGCGTTCAAGGTACCCCCACCACCACCAACAACAGTCATGTACCCCTTTCGGGGTTTCATTTATTGGAACAGCAAGACTTCTGTCTGCTGTTCCACTTGTCAGGACACAGTATGCTCACCTCCTCCCTGCAGAACGGAGGAAGCACTGTTGCCTGTCAGATCCACTTAGATACTGTATGTAAGTACTTTACAACATGGTTAATGAGTCTGCACACATCACAGGTCCTGGGGACAGAGAGGAGGGGGTGAGGGGATGTGCATGGACGCACACCAGTCAAACAGAGAGAGGGAGATGATGGAAGTCTTCTCTCCTCATGGCAGGGTGACTTGAGGGGAGATATGAGCAGTAGGACCGCTATCTACTGGTGATAATGACTGACTGCAGCTCTGTCCTGGGGAAAGGCTACTTTACCACCCCCATGTCAGACCCCCCGGAATGTAGGTTAGCTGTGAAGTAGTGTGTACGTGCTTTACATACTTTAGAGTACTTTACATGGACCACAGATTATCAGGGGAGGAGGGGAAGTGGCTGCCAAGCTGCACACTAAAACCTGTTTAATTCATTTACACCTAAGGGTATGTTTACATGCCATATTCTTGGCGCCTAATTGCACTTCAAGGCGCCCAAAGTACGGGTTGTCAATACGGTAATTCATAACTCTCATTGAGAGGCCTGCTCTTTTCCCCAGCTCATAATACGCGCCCAGGGAAAGAACTGACATGAAATTAAAGTCAGTGAGAGACTTCAGGACGCACTGAAGCAGCAGGTGTTTAGCGGCACTCACAGTACGCGCCACTCTACGCCGGACAAATAGACGTGTGAACATACCCTTTAAGTATTAGGCCGTTCACATCTGTTTAGCAGGTTCCATTCGGAGCCTTCTGTGCAGATTCCACCAAATGGGACAGAAAAAATATTGCTACGTTTCTTTATGCAGCGATATTGCCCATTATGATGGAAACCCGAAGAACCCCATTGTAGTCAATGGGGTCTGTCAGGCATCATTGATTTCCATCATTTAATGGATAGTCACACCTCACAGGTATCCCATAATTGTACCAATAAAAACGAGTCCTCACCCAGGTCCATAAATGGAAAAATAAAAAAGTTATTGATTGAAGAAAATGCTGCGGCAGTGGGAATGTAAAAAATAGCATTTTTATCATTTTAAAAGTACTACTACATACCGACCTGCAGAATACAGATAACAGGCCATTTATACTGAAGAGTGAACTGGAAACCGGTGCAAATGTGTTTTTTTTTCAGGAGGTAAACTTCTTTTTTTTTTTTTACCCACACATGCAGTAGATTACTGTGATACGAGTGTACAGGTCCATGTGTGGGTATAAAAAAAAATTCCCCATTGTTAAATCAGATTAGATTGCGCGGCACCATTTCTAATTCATTTAGACACCACTGCTGTGATCGTTGCGCCAAAAGGGTTAAACAACAGAAAACGGAGCCATTTCCATTCCCTGCTGTTACTGGCAGGTGACAGCTGCAATTAGCAGCCGGGACCAAACTTCTTTCTGAGTAATCCCGCCACATAGAACATTACGAGCACCAGGACGCATAAGTACGTCCTGTGTCAGTAAGGGGTTGAACTATGTTAAGAGAAACAATAAATGTAAGTTTGTTATGGATAAAGAATATATTTATTCCTGTGAGTGGTTGTGCTAGTTGGGGGGCACAGTGCCCATATTGCTGTTAAGACGGCCCTGGTTGGATAACTTATCCAGGGCCCAGAAAAGTTGGGTAGGCCATAATGGGGGTTGGAGGAATGATCACCTCTCTCAGTGTATGAAAAGCTGTGCGCCCTACATCAAGTGACGTCAGGGAAGTGTCTCATGAAGTTTCTCTGGTGCCATTGCCTTAAAGGGGTTGTCTCATCTCAAAGTTTCATAGGATGCATGAATGAAATAATGCTGCTTTGCTCTGTCACTTCCTGGTCAAGCTGTCTGTAATTAGCAAATGAGCTCCGTGTATTCAGACTTCTCTATTTATTATGTTTATTAGTCTAGATTAGCTTCTACCAGGACAGGAGAAGCTGCTGAGCTAATGTAAACAGTAATCACTATCTTTTGTCTGAAAGATCAGATAACACACAAGCTTTCACACTGCCTGTGTGATGATGTCACTCCCTGCTATCAGGTAGAACAAACAGCAGGAGAGAAGGAATACACAGGTCGGTCACTTGGTAAACTAGAAAGCCCTCAGAAGGTGATAAAATCATTTGTAGCTCCTTAACAAAAAAAGATGAACAAAGCAATATATTTGGAAAACGTCTTATTTATTACTCCCTACATTTTGAAAGCTATTCTTTGTAGTGAGACTACCCCTTTAATGAGCAAATGGCACTCGCCGACTGCAAAACTTGCTGGCACTCCTGGCAAGAGTTCGGGAGAGTCAGAAAGCATGTTTTTGATCAGTGAAACAACAGCGCAGTCTCGGGGACTCAGGGCATGTGTCCTAGATCCCTGGAACATACCTCCCCTGCCTAGGACCAAGGGACAACCTCTAGAATCCAGGACTGTCCTTTGGAGGTGAAATAGTATGTAACAAAAATATATACATTGTATGTAAGTAAATGAAAATGATATTAAAAAAATGCACTGGCCATGCCAAATAAAACTATATCCGTCTCCTTCACTTGAGACTATACACATCAGGCCTCATTTATGAAACCTAACAATCAGACTTTCTTTGTTGCCCAAAGCAACCAATCAGAGCTCAGTTTTCATTTTTCCAGAGCGGTATATAAAATAAAGGCTGTGCTCTGACTGGCTGCTATGGATACATAAGTAGTGTACAAGAGTTGGTATTAGGATACACTACAGTAATTCAATAATGTTTTCTTATGTTTTATGATGGTTGCACCAGGGGCGTGCTGGGCAATATATCGGGGGGGCCCCGAATATTTTGGCCTGCTGCCCCAAAATTTTTTATTCCCCCCCCGCCCTCATATACTCGTAGGGGCAGCGCCGCTTTTGTTGTTGGCACCGAGTGGCGGGGGACTATAATTTAATGAGCTGCTCCGTCAGTGCTCCCGGGCTCCCGGCCCCCATGATAAAGAGGAGGCAGCGTCCTTCTGAGCTGGGTCTGATTCCTGTTCAATGCCTCTGGCGGGGTCGGGAGGAGGGCACCCCAGCCGGGGCCCGTATTCCCCACTGGGCCCGCGGGTGCCTAGGGCGCCCCCTTTTAGGGGGCGGCACAGCAGGAGTTTGATGTTTTTTTTTTTTTTTTTTAAACTTTTTTTTTCGGGCCCCCCAGAGCCCCCCCCCCACCCCCGAGCGGCGGCGGGGGGGGGGGGGGGGGAGTTGGGAGGTCAGGGCGCTGGGGGTGCCTTTAATTGGTGGCAGCGGTGCTGGGAAATGGGAGGGAGCACGCTGTCCCCCCTTCCTCTTTTGGGCGAGGCCGCTGAAGTCAGGGCTGCCAGAGAGGAGCACGTCCCCCGCCCATTCTCCCCAGACAGCGGGACGGAAGGGGAAGAATTTCCCTCGGGTTGAGGAGAGGAAAGTGAAGGGGGGGGGAGGGGTGGAGAATTGGGGGGGGTTGGGAGGGTGAGAGAATTGCTGGGGGGAGGGGGGTGGGGGGGAGAAAATTGCTGTGGGGGGGGGTGTGAGGCATTGCTGTGGGGGAGGGGGGCGTGGGAGACATTGCTGTGAGAAATTCTGTGGGGAGGGAGGGGCTGTTGAGAGACATTGCTGTGGGAAGGGGAGGCTGTGGGGGACTTCGTTGGGGGGGGGGGGGGTTTGGGGGGAAGGGGGGAAAGGCTGTGGGGGGGGGGGGAAAGGTGTGAAGACTTGTTTGGGAGGGGGGCTGTGGGGAAGGGGAGGCTGTGGGGGAGGGAGGTGTGAAAAATTGCTGGGGAAAGGGGGGGGGCGTGGGAGGGGGGGCTGTGAAGAATTCGGGGGGGAAGGGGGGTGGGGGGAGGGGTGGGAGACATTGTGTGGGGAGGGGGTGGAGAGAATTGCTGTGGGGGAGGGGGTGTGAGTCATTGCTGTGGGGAGGGAGGCTGTGAGAGACATTGCTGTGGGAAGGGAGGCTGTGGGAATGTGTGGGAGGGGGGTGTGGAGAAGCTGTGGGAGGGGGTGTGAGAGAATTGTGTGGGGAGGGAGGTGTGGAGAAGTGGGGGGAGGGAGGCGTAGAGACATTGCTGTGGGAAGGGGAGGCTGTGAGGGAGGGGAGGCTGTGGGAAGGGGAGGCTGTGGGGAGGGAGGCTGTGAGAGACATTGCTGTGGGGGGGAGGTGTGGGAAAGGGGAGGGTGGGGGAGGGGGTGTGGAGACATTGTTGGGAAGGGGGGGCTGTGGGGAACATTCCTTTTTGGGGGGAGGTGTGGGGGGAGGTGTGGGGAGGGAGGCTGTGGAGAATTGCTTTTTAAGGGGATTGGGGGGGGCTGGAAGACATTTGTGGGGGGGAGGGAGGCTGTGGAGACTTTTCTTTTGGGGGGGAGGCGTAGAAAATTTTGTGTGGGGAGGGAGGGGGTTTTTTGGTGGGGGGGGGGTGTGAGAGACATTGCTGTGGGAAGGGAGGCTGGGGGAAGGGGAGGCTGTGGAGCATTGCTGGGGGGAGGGGAGGCTGTGGGGATTTTGCTTTTGGGAGGGGGGGCTTTGGGGGGGGGGCTGTGGAACATTTGCGTGGGGAAAGGGGGGGGGGGGGGCGTGGAAATTGTGTGGGGAGGGGAGGGTGGGAGACATTGCTGTGGGAGGGGGGGCTGTGGGGACAGGCTGTGGGAGACATTGGTGTGGGGAGGGAGGCTGTGAGAGACATGGCTGTGGGGAGGGGACGTGGGGCGATTTGTGGGGGGAGGGAGGGGTGGGGGGAATTCTTAATTTTTGGGGAAGGGGGGTGGGGGAGACATTTGCTGTGGGAAGGGGGGGGCGTGGGGAGGGGGCGGGAGAGACATTGCTGTGGGGGGGGGAGGTGTGGAGAATTGCTGGGGGGAGGGGCGGCTGGGGGAAGGGGAGGCTGTGGGGAGGGAGGTGTGAGGACATTGTGGGGGGAGGGGGGCGGGGGGAACTTTGCTGTGGGGAGCGGAGGTGGGGAAGGGGGGGCTGTGAGGAATTGCTTGGGGAGGAGGTGTGAGAGACTTGCTTGGGAAGGGGGGGCTGTGAGAGACATTGTGTGGGGCGGGAGGCTGTGAGAGACATTGCTGGGGGGAGGGAGGCTGTGGGAGACATTGCTGGGGGGAGGGAGGCGGGGGAGACTTTGCTGTGGGGGGGGGAGGTGTGGGGACATTGTGTGGGGAGGGGTGTGTGGGAGACCTTGCTGTGGGGAGGGGATGTGTGGGGAGGGAGCGGGGGGTGACTGCTGTGGAGTGAATGCTGGGGGGTGCTGTGGGGACTGATGGGATGTGGGGGTGAAAATGTAGGGTGGGGGGAGGGGGTGAGAACATGTGGGTTGAGGGAGGGGTGGAGGATGTGGGGTGTTGGGAGGGGTGGGGCAGAGGGTGGGGTGTTAGGAATCCTATCCGTGTTATCCATTGGGTTGGTATTAACCTTCCTTTTGTTTTCCCACCCGTGGGGTGTGTATTAAGCCCATCCTGTGTTATCCTATTTCTAGTGTTGGGTATCTAAGTTCCCGTGTTATTCCTGTGGGTTTTTTATTAAGCCTATCTTGTTCTCCTACCCGCTTTTCCTGGGGTTTGTGGCATATGGTGATGTGTACGTACACAGCTATAGGGGTATTTAGAAGCATGTGCTGGCTGGGGTATTTATAGCGGGGTGTCCCCCCCCCATAGATTTTACATGTACTTTTTTTCCCGGGGCGCAGTACACATTCGGGAAAACCCGAGGAATCTAGCTTTCAGTGAGAGTTTAAATATGTTTTTCGGGCTGTACTACGGTTGCATTCCTAAGGGTGTATAAATATGGTCACTGTAAAAGGAGGAATTACAATCTGCAGAGCTGTGTACAGGGGGTTTCCCTATATGGGACTGTTGGAGGGATATTCAGTTGAAGGTTTTAATGGTATCTGCACTATATGGGCACTGTATGGAGGTATATACGTTGCAGAGCCCGTGTTCATGGGGTCTACCTATATGGTAGTATGGAGGTCATATACAGTTTCAGAGCCTTTCACTGGTTCTATACGCTGTATATGGTCACTGTATGGAGGTAATATCGTTGCAGAGGGTTCATGGGTCTCCCTTTGGTCACTGTTGGAGGTAAAATTTCGGGTTTCAAGCCTTTAATGGGGTCTACCCCCTTGATATCGTTGATGGAAAATTTTGGGTTTTAGTGAAAGGTTTAGGTTCCGGCAATTTGGGTATCTCCCCGCCCCCGGATGCTGAAAAGGGTTTTCCAAGTTTGGGAAAACTGGGTGAAGCTAACCCCCCCCCAAAAAGCTTTCTTCTAGGCCCTTTTTAAAGGTTTAGTGGAAGGCTTTTTTAAAGGGTGGATATTGGAAAGGGCCCGGTAATGCAAATTGTTAATGGGGGGGTATTCGTTTAGTGTAGGGGAGCCGCTATAAAAAAACCCCTGGGCGCCGAGAGGTTCTGGTTGTTCCCGATGTGCGCTCATTTGGGACTCGGAGTGCTACTGGCTGCTGGGGTTTTGTGGAGGAGAGGAGGGCGAGGTGCAGTAAACCCTGGACGCCGGAGCCTGCACGCCCTCCCCTTAGTCAGTGTTGCCGGCAGAACAGCGGAGCTGTATCAGGTTCTTGAGCGGGGCCATTATTATAAGTGTTTAATATCTGGGGAGGGGAAATATATTAACTGATGCAGATAACTGTGTGAGCTCTGTGGGTCACATGCCCACAGAGTGACAGTTACAATTTTATTTAGCAGATTATATAATCTGAAAAGGGTGATTCTATAACTCTAGATGTCAGCTCGTGGGTCAGTGTGACCCCCAGAGTTCAGTGACAGTTATCGTATATGGGGGGGGCCCGTGCCCGGTATATACTGCAGGGGGCCCCATGCCCGCTATTATGTGGGAGCCCCCTTTCGGTAATACTGTGGGACTGGTGGCTTATATGTTGGACCCGTGCCGGCTATATAAAGTGGGGGGCCCCGTGTGGCTATATATGTGGGACCGTGCCCGGTGAACTGTGGGGGGCCCCGGTGGCTATAACTGTGGGGAGCCCCGTGCCCGGTTATACGTGGGGAGCCCCGTGCCTGGATATAAAAGGGGGCCCCGTCCTGGTATATAGTGGGAGCCTGTGCTGGCTTATATGTGGGGAGCCCCGTGCGGGTATATACTGTGGGGGGCCTGTGCCTGGCTAGATACGTGGGGAGCCTGTGCCCGGCTATTTTTGTGGGGAGCCCCGTGTGGCTATATAATTGGGGAGCCTGTGCCGGTAATACTGTGGGGAGCCCCGTGCTGGTAATACTGTGGGGAGCCTGTGGCCGGATTTTATGTGGGGGCCCTGGGGCTATATCGTGGGGACCCTTGCCCGGTTTTATGGGGGAGCCCCGTGCCTGGCTTGTTTATCCACATACTGGTGGACCTAATAACTAATACTGGGGGGGCCTATGTATCCCCCCCTATGGGGGCATATAAATGCCACCCCGGCTTTTTTATCAAGGAAAAACAGGTAGCTGTGGAGGATGGGGGAAAAAAAGATTTTTATATAGGCCCCATTTGGGAGGGATTATAAACCCCCCAACCCCCCCGTGGATATAGGTGCTGGAAAATGAGGATTTTTAAAATGTTTGTTGGTAATTCTGCAGGAATTTGTGACCGAAGTATATGGTGGGTTTGGGGCCGGGTGGAGAAAAAGGATAGAGAACTTTTGATCAGAAAAGGGTTTCTGTAGTATTTATGTAAAAGACTTTGTCGTATTATTTTGGGCCTTAAGTAGTAAAATTATTGGGTTTGTATTGTAGGATTTTCTTTTTTAACAAAAAATTGGTATTTTGTCCATTTATGTGTATTATTTTGGGAACCCATATATATTAAATTTGGGGATTACTGGTTAAAGTAGTTAGCATTTTGAAAAAGAAATTTTTTCAGCGCTGATTCCCCTTCTAACGCAAAGCGAGGGGGATTAAAGATCTACATGGACACGTGGAAAATAAAATAGGAACAAAACTGTTCTCTGTAAAAATCCTAAACTTAAACGATGGGGTAAAAAGGCCTTTTTAAACCCCCCCCTACTGAGAAAAACATGACTAGAGGGGGGGGCCCCGGATGTTTAGGACCCAGCAACCCCCCGGGTTGCATGAAATAGTTTTGATCACTTTTATGTTGTGTAGAAAGTCATTGCCTTTTTTCAATGTATTCTAGACTTGTGCAATGTCGTGAAAAGTATATATCATCTCCCCCCACAAAAACCCTACAAATTTTTGGGGGAACATTGGCCCCCACCTAACCATTCTCATAAGTAAGACATACCAATTACATGTGTGATAATATAATTAATAAAGTGATATGTTACTCCATTCCACCATGCTTGCTCATTATACTTACACTTCAGAGGGACCCCTGCAGATAACTTCATTCTAAATGCAGAGTCTGGTCCTGGGGTCTCACAGCTGCCTCAGGACTCCCCCTGAGATGAAGCGGAACGAAAGGTCTGAGTTACGTTGCTGTTAAATGCCATGTCTTCTGACCTTGGTGCTAATGCGGATGAAACTGCAACCAGACAATTTACATGTGTCTACAGTATTAATTATTTAATGTCCATACAGCTCAGAAGAACAGTGGGGAGTCCACACATACTCATTTATATAACACTTTAATGTTCCTTGATCCCAGGTTATCCTTTTAAAAAGCAGTACAATGTTACCTTTTTTATCCCAACATCCTTAAAAATGACATAAAAGTAAAAAAGTATTGTACATTTTTTCATTTAAATATATACAGAAATGCACTTTTTTATAAAACTATGGCCCTTATCACTATTACAAGAAGACAAAAACTTAAAAACACTGTTTATTGTAGGAAGGCACAAGGCCTTTGTTTTTGATGGGGTATGTGTCCCCAAAGTTCCTGTCTTTGGGGGAGTGAAGGAGATATTTTGGGTGTCAGGGGCAGTCTGGGTCCCTTTCATTGGGCAGTCAAAAGTTGGGGGGTACTCTCCATTCAGGCCCGGGAGAGTTTGGGAAGGATATGTAACCCTGGAAGTCGGGTGAGCTTTGTGTGTGTGTGGGGTGGTTCAGTTTCCTGAAAGTTCTGGAGATATAAAACCCGGATGGAGGAAGCACAAGGCCCTCACTGGACATGTCTTAACCATGTGGAGGGGTGAGAACCTTTGTGAGCAACAGGGCTGTGTGTTATTTTGGTGCCTGGGGTTGCGGCTAAAACTGTGCTGGTGCCCTTGTGGGGGCTGAAGTAACTTTGTTTTTTTTTTTTGTGTTTATATTTTTTGGAGAAAGGATGGAAACAAAAAAACCACCTGTTGTTTTTACAAAACTTTTACTTGGTCATCTTTGTAACCCTCGTTGGGACAATCACCTAAATATATATAATTATAGCCAGAAATTCCGGTTAAACCGCCAGCCCCATATAAATTACAAAAGATGAAACTTTTTAAGTGACATATTGAAGATCGTTCGGGTGCCCTGTGGACCGTTGGGGGTTTTTTGAATCACGAGCCCTTTTGGATAGGTTTTGGGAAAAAAAAAATAAGGCTTCCGACAGGGCTTTGTTCAAATTTGGTACCAACTTTATTCTTTAACAGGAACATAAACAAATTCACAAATCAAATCCTAGGACATCTGGCCCAAAAATAAGGGACTGAGATCTTTAACCTGTTGGGTTTATATCCGCCCATAAACACTATTAAACCGTCTCCATGGTTGTTCCTCAACCCTTGGGGGGGGGAAAAGAGTCCTTCTCTCCAACTTTCGTGTTCCGCTTCTGGCAAAAAATCACCAGCCCCGGAAAGGAGAGACAGCTTTTTATAGGTGGTTTAAAAAAATAGTTTTAAAAAAAAAAAAAAGGGTGGGAAGGCCCCCCCACTTCAGCTGTTAGGAAAAGCAGCCCATAAGGCTTTTTGTCACCATGCTAGGTAAAAGTCAGCG
The DNA here is from genome assembly GCA_025379985.1 of Phyllomedusa bahiana. Classification (NCBI taxonomy): domain Eukaryota; kingdom Metazoa; phylum Chordata; class Amphibia; order Anura; family Hylidae; genus Phyllomedusa; species Phyllomedusa bahiana. The sequence goes on along the minus strand of JAODAL010006194.1, from coordinate 15,553 downwards.
ACCTATTTTCTGCCCAAATCACTGGTTTTCCCCAAAAGAACCAGGACCTTGGTACCGTTGAGGTGACCTGATTTTCCATATGGCAGAACCACCGCCACCTAAAAGGGCCCTTTGTCACAAAATTTTAAAATTAAAAACCAGAAGATTCCCCGGTTTTACCAGCATGGGCCCCTATCACTTAAAAAGAAGATGTATTCCTATACCATACCTTCCAACCCCCCGATTTTGGGTCAAATTTGCAAATTTTGGGGCCAATATCCGCCCTCCCCGGGGTGGCAGGGAGGAATCCCGATTTTTGGGGTGTCCCCCGGATTAGGGCATGAACCCCGGCGCGCTGTGCTTTCCTGTTTGGGCACCACAGGATGTCAAAATGCCCCAAAGTCCTGGGGCCTGTGAGGAACCTCTCCCCCACAGGGTTCAGTACAGGGGAACAGGGGCGCTGTATTTTTTTTAATGAGAAATAAAAAGGGTACCCATGTAATCATTAGGGGGTTTTACCTTTTGGTTTTTCTAAAAAAAAAATTATTTTAAAAAAAAAAAAAAACACGGGATCCCCCCAAATTTCCACCCAAAGGAAAACCCGACGCTGCTCCCTGATACTTCAGAATAAGAAGGCCATCGTTTTAGTCCCCTTTAAATTTAAAAAATACCCGCCACAGCCACCAGAAGCGGACTATCACATTTCGGGGCTGTTCGATGGGTTTCCGCTCTTTTTGGACCCCGGGTGCGTTGGTACTGGGGTTATAGTGACGAGGGTTTTGTCAACCTTGGGGGAAAAAACCCCCGTTTACTGACCCAACCCAAGTTTTACAATGGGGGGTTTTGACGACGCCATATTATAACTGGGGAAAAAAAGAAAAAAAAAAACAGAAAAAAATTAAAAAAGCTATTTATTAAATAAAAACAAATGCCTGATCCAAAAGTATTTAACCTTACCCCCGCACTCCTGAAGGTCATGGGTGTGGGGATATCTGGGGGGGGGGGGAATGGAGAACAGGCCAAGCCCCATAAGTCCTGGGGGGTTGGTTTGGTTCCCCCAGGGTTGTGTGTAAAACTGTGGCCCTTTCCCCTCTCTTACCCCCGTGCCCTTCAAAAAAAAAATACAACCTTACCATCGCCCCATAACCCCTTTTCCCCCATTTTATCACCTCATGGGGGATTTTGACAAAGGGGGAAAAGGGGTAGGAGGTGCTAGGTGCGGGTGTAAGAGTTTTTTTTGGGTTTAAATTCCCACGGGGAAAAGGGCCGGGGAGAAGTCACAGGCATTGGGGGGGGGAAAGGGAAGACCCCCTCACCGTGAGTCACAAAAATTTTATTGTCTGCAACGGGAACAACTGTATCACCCCATAGGGTTCTTGTATGAGGTAATAACAGCCCGCAGACCTTTTACACGGGTTTTTCAACCCCCATATGGTTACAAATTCAAGTAATATACGTCTGCAGGGCCTGTATAAGGGTTTTTTACACCCAAAAGGCACTATATGGAGGAATTACAGTCTCAGGGGCCTGTGACAGTGGTTTCAACCCCCATATGGTCATGTAGGAGGTAATATACGTCTGCAGAGCCTGTGTACCTGATACTACCAAAATAGGTCACTGTAGGGGGAAATTACAGTCTTAAGTCCCTGGTACCGGTACTCCCACATATGTACCCCCCCTGATGAAGCAAGGCAAATGCCATTGGGGTGCAGGGATAACGCCAAACAATTTTGCATGGGAAAAATTCTTCTATGAAATTTTTGTTTTCACTAATTTTTTTATATGGACTGATTACATTTGTTCTATTTTTTGATGAAAATTAGTATTTATTTATATAATTTATAGGGAAATTGTTTATTTTTAGGTTCTTTCTGTTTTATGGGCTTATATCCCTGTTATGGTTTTAATTTTAGTTTTTGTCTCTTTCATCTCGTTATATATTTTATATAATTTTTTTAATAAGTTATATTAATTTTATAATTCTGGGTGTTAAGTCCCTTTTTGCTTTTCTTTCTTTGTTTGGTCACTATATGGTCACTGTATGGCGGTAATATATAGTCTGCACAGCCTGTGTACAACTGGCATCTACCCTCATATAGTCACTGTAAAGTCAGGGAAAATTGGTAAAAGTTAATGGTTTATATTCAGGATCAAAATGCTTATTTTCATCACTAGTGGTGGGGATAGTGGTCATGGTGTGGAGGTATTTTTCAGTCACTATGTGGTGGGGATATTGGTCATGCGTGGGGGTTTTATTCAGTCCCCTATTGGTTGGGGAATTGTCATAATGTCTGGATTTTTCATGACACTGGTGGGATATGGGGCATGATGTGGCGGCATTATTCAGTCACTCGTTGTGGTGAATGTATCATGGGTTGTGGTATTATTTACACAAAGTGGTGGTTAATATAGTCATGATGGTGATTATATGTGGTCATATGTGGTGGTTTTTTAAAAAGATAGTTACCCGAAAATTTTTTTGGGGACGAACGACAGGAAAAGCCCGAAGCCGATTTGGCCTGTACGACCATTAAAGTTATCCCCCGACAGGCTTTACAGCTATCTTATTGTTTCGATATGCCTGCTTACTTGTATAATACATATTTACGACCCCGTCCCGGAGGGGGGGCGGGCATGATTCTGTAAAGGGGTGTGTCCGGGTGATGTCATTTGTTTGGGGGTGGGCAAGGATGTCCATGGATGTCATTGTTTTTGGGGGTGTTTTAAAAGGGGTGGCCTAAAATTTACCTCTTTGCAAACTCTAAAAGTTGGGTGCATGCCACAAAAGTATTGCAATAGAATTTTAAAACCAAGATTTAAATTAACCACATGATCCATATCACATAACAAGAAAGTATAAATTACCCACGGTACAATAAAAAGATTTTTTTCCAAAGATGCCCCCAAATTAACCAGCAAAACCATATCCAATAAAAAAAATAAAATTTTCCCAGCTGTTCTTGAAAGGGATAGACCATCTTCAGAAACGGTTTTAGCCTGTATATAATGTACGGTTTGAGGGTTAATGCCTAAATGGGGTAAAAAGTGTATATAGCGGGGGAAAAGGGGGTTTTTCCCCACTGGAAATCGCACGCTTTCATTCCCACCGCACAACTTCCCAAACTGGGGTTTTATAGCTGTATTCGCTTCCTAAATTTTCTAGATTGATAAACAACTCCTGCTACCAGCCAAAAGCTTTGGCCTAGAAATTATGTCTTTTTCTGGTCAGTAAACACAGCTCTCCTGCCGCGTTCTGTGACCACCGCTATCAATAAAACAAACAAAGGGGGGGAACAAGCAAACAGGTTTTAGTAAATAGGAAAACCCGAAACCTCAAATGTGAAAAAAATTTGTACTCCCCCAACAAAACAAAATTAAAAAAAGCAAATATTTGGGAAAAAGTCACATTTACCATTCCCTACATGTTGAAAGCTAGTCTTTGTAGTCAGACAACCCCTTTAAGTGACTCAGCAGTTTGTTCAGGCAAAGGGAGAAAGCATGGGTCTACAAAAATTATGTGAGGGAAGGGAAGGGTGCAGGACCATTTAAAAGCAGGTCGCCATGTACGGCAGTCAAAGAGGTAAAATTTAAGCAAGAGTGAGTTGTTCCAGTTATTCCAGCAAAGGATCACCTCACCACAAGCCGACTGTGGCTCAAGTACAGGTTATCCTGAGACAGGTAGATAGAAGAAGAGAGAGAGTAAGTGACCAGCACAGCGAATCATAAAGGACAGGGAATTGTCTGAGGGACGAAGTGAGAAAGATAGTAGTCAGAAGCATGACACATGCTGCAGCTGGTGGTGGTTGAAAGGCTTAAGCTACGATGGTTGGGGAATGTGTCAAGCTCTCAGTAAAGCTGTGGAGTGACTGGAAAGCTGGCCAGGTCACAGAAGGAAGTTGGGGAGTATCCTTTTCCTGGAAGAGAGACAGGTATCACAATAGTCAGGGTAGAAGAGAGAGGTACACTACGTGGAGGCATTGCACATCTCAGCAAGCCAGGGCCAGACTGCCCATAGGGCAAACCGGGCATCCGCCCGGTGGGCCGCTGGAGTCCGGGCTGCAGCGCCGGCTCGGTGAACCCGCCGAGCGGGCCGGTGTTTCCCTCCGGCAGGCCCCGAGTGCCGGCGCATGCCGCATATACAGGGGCCACAATGGTCGCATATGCGACCGGACCACTGTGCTAGGGGGCCGACAGGCCCCTCTCGCCACACGGCTGCATTGCCGGGTCACAGACCCAGGCATACAGCCATCACGGCCACCGTCTGCACCGTGCGGTGCAAGCAGCAGCCGAGGTAGAACAGCCGGGATCTTCTGATCCCAGCCGTTCAGCTCCCAGGAGGCCGCGCAGCAGGCACGCGATGTGATGACGTCATTGCGTGCCTGCTGCACGGCTCACACTCGGGTGAGAGCAGCCTCACCGGAGCAGGAGAAGAAGAGAGAACGCAGGTAAGTTTTTTTTTTTGTTGTTTTTTTTTAAACTAATTACTGGCCCTGCCTGCCAAAGAACTAGCCCTGCCTGCCTAAGAACTAGCCCTGCCTGCTTAAGAACTAGCCATGCCTGCCTAATTACTGGCCCTGCCTGCCTAAGAACTAGCCCCACCTGCCTAAGAGCTAGCCCTGCCTGCCTAATTACTGGCCCTTTCTGCCTAAGAACTAGCCCTACCTGCCTAATTACTGGCCCTGCCTGCCTAAGAACTAGCCCTTCATGCCTAATAACTAGCCCTGCCTGCCTAATTACTGGCCCTGCCTGCCTAATTACTGGCCCTGCCTGCCTAAGAACTAGCCCTACCTGCCTAAGAACTAGCCCTGCCTGCCTAATTACTGGCCCTGCCTGCCTAATTACTAGCCCTGCCTGCCTAATTACTGGCCCTGCCTGCCTAAGAACTAGCCCTACCTGCCTAAGAACTAGCCCTGCCTGCCTAAGAACTAGCCCTGCCTGCCTAAGAACTAGCCCTACCTGCCTAAGAACTAGCCCTACCTGCCTAAGAACTGGCCCTGCCTGCCTAAGAACTAGCCCTGCCTCCTAATGACTGACCCTGTCTGGGTAATTACTGTCCCTACCTGGCTAATTACATGGGACAGCCCTAGCTACCTGTTTTAGGAGGTCTATATACTTACCTGCCTAATAGGGGGGCTTGAATACCTACCTAATGGGGGTCTACCTATTTACATGCCACTTATATGACTTTTTTAATTTCTAATTTTTAGGATCTAACATACGCTGTTTGGGGTACATTTACTGTGTAGGGCACCAAAAGGGGCACTATTACTATTTCTGGCTCTATGGATGGGAAGTTTGTACAGAGTTGGGAATTGATAGGAAAGTGCTGGAAAGCAACGAAGTCTAAGATGTATTTGTGATAAATTCTACAGGGACTAGTAGTGACCGGGAGAAGAAGACATTGCATGCTGTACTGGACGGAGAAAAAAAGGGAAGAGAACAACTCAGAGAAGAGAACGACTCATCAGCGAAGACATCATGGAGGTTTGGGCCAGATGGAGAAGAAAAGGAGAAGAGAACAACTCCCATCAGAGATGATGTCTCCTGTGAGTCCCTGCTGTCAGGGGTAATTATACTTCTGTGTTGAATCAGTGCTGTATTCATGTGATGGTGACCTGACTACTGGTGATGTGATTGGTGGGGTTGTAGGTTATGTTGGTGCTTATGTAGTGTCAGAGTAGGCTTGTCTCTGATTGTAAAGCAATGCACACCTGACTCTGTGATGAGGGGTTTCTCTGCATCACTTTTTCTTTCTTGCTTGTGTTTAGGTGGCTCTCACACAGAGCAGTTTTGGTGCATTTTTTTATTTGTTTTTTTGTGCAGAAATGTACAGCATTAACTGTTCTGCCTTTCTGCACAAAACCCCACCAAAAACACATAAAAAATGCACCAAAAATGCTCTGTGTGAAAGCACCTTTATAGTGTAGTTTATTTTACAAAGTGGCCATGTGCAAGAACAAGGGAAATTTTGTAAGCGGATATTGTATGTGGGCTGGTGGGGGCTAAGTGCCAGGGATGATTTTTATTCCCAGTACGGCCCTGCAGCAAGCCCATACCAGTAGGCCTGACATCCACATACACCCGCTACACCGCACGGGAGTCACCTCCAAACCCCTGTCTGGTCATTCACCTGCACACCTTATAGCTTGGTATAGTTAGCTGGGTAGCAGAGTGGATAGACTAAAGGCAGGCACTGGCATGGTGGTAGATGGAGACTCTCTTCCCGCAGGTGTACCACCAGAGATCTAGAGCCACGGAACCGGAGCAAGTGTGTGTATCTCAGACAGGGCAGTCACTGACTTTATTGAGGGCCCTGAAGGGAACACATGCATGCCACCAGCATTGTGAGTACTGGAGCAGCATGGGTCTGATGTTAGCAGTGTATGGCCGGACTGAGACGTTGAAAAAGCTGATGAACCAGGAGCTGGCCACCAGAGAGAGCCCTGGTGTCCAGAGAGAGCTAGCAGCCGTAGAGCTTATGCGGGACAGCTGGTATGTGAAGGAGTAAGAGACTGGTGGGACAAGAATATGGAGTGACATGGCAGAGTAAAACAATAATGTAGGTACACGGCTGCAGCCAAGTGACAGCCACTCGGCAGCTCAGGATCAGACAGACACTGATAGCATGGAGCCCATGAGTGGTGTTCTCCTAGCGGAAGCGGTGAATCTAGATCAGCAGTGGTACTGTGGAGATGAGCCAGAGCAGGAGGACACAGCTTTGTCTCCAAGTCTAGGAGCACCAGGAAAGGTTTCGCCATGGAGCCCAGGAAGCAGTGCTGCATCATCTGCAGCAAGACCAGCACCACAATGCAGGTCAGGGTCGCAGACTATGTCATGGGAGGACCGCACCACTGAAGTGGTTGAAACTTTTTACTGCTGGACCAGTTTAGGCACCATCATAGAAGAGTGGACTGAGCACCATATCTTCTTGAACAGCCGGGCAGTAAGACTAGTCATCTAGATGGAGTGGTTGCACAGCCTCTAAAAGGAGGAGACTGTGAGCTTCTGAAAAATGTTGAGCCTGAATGATAGGAGAGAGTGACACCTGTTGATGAGTTATGGGAATCAGCGGGAGAGTGGGGAGAGAAGGGTGACTGTGCAATAAGACAGATTACAACAGCCCCTGTCAGTATCACAAGCAACCCGACCATGGTAACCTGTGTTGTTGCAGGGGACAGTGATATTTCTATAGAACTTGAAATACGCTGCAAAAATGCATGCATCCAAAAAAAAACAGCGGCAAAAATGCAAAAACTTTTTTTTACAAGCAGAAGAAAAAACAAACTTTGTGAAGCAGACCTTATAAGTATACGGGTGGAAGTTTTTGATTCCCCTTTGTGATATGGACGAAAATTCCACAGCACGCCAAAGTGTTGCTAATTACGTATTTTTATTTGCAAGTTTGATCTTACAAAACAGAATAAATAAAGAATTAGATCACTCAAGGTCTAGATTACTGTACAAAAACAATTGATCTCCAACAAATGTCAGAAGATGCTCAGATGTCTAAATATTGATTTCAAGATGTCGGATATCTCAATGTTTCGGCTGATGTAGGCTTTTTCAAGAGACATGACAGGGATATAATGGAAGGTCCCGAGAAGCAAAAAGTATGATGAACCATATCAAACAAGGAATCAGGACATGGAGGATATAACACAAGGTAAGACCAATAGGTCAGAAGGCAGTCGGTGCGTAGAGCTGAGATAAAAAAAACTGGGATAGTGGGTAATAGCCGCGTTAAGACCCGCAGGGTACAAGGCAGGACAAGAGGAGACGTCCATACAGTGCAAAGGAGAGCCGGCGAATTTTCATCCATATTGGTTATATGGGGTCTTGCCAACCCCTTTCCACAAGAGAACCCACCTATCCCCTTTATTATCTGATGTGCATAACCATTTTCCTTTCCCCTTTGTGCTATCACCAGTGTAAGACCATACAAGTTTATTTGCTTCTACTCTGATGTTTCCTCATATGTTTTATTACCTAATCACTGGGAAAAACAATCATGATTGATCTGATGCATTTGTTTGAACATGTAGGAGAGTTGCATAATGAGCTGTAGAGTAACCTAATATGTAAGATGAATATTTGTTTAGTCATTAAATGTGCGCTATGATATAATGGCGAGGGTGTCCGCACCGTAAATCATCCATTTTATGTAACTTTTGCTGGGAAATTTACCAAGTGCAGAAAAGAAGAGATTAATCAACTGCAGAAAATGATCTGATAGGTGACATTTTGCAGAACAGCATTTTGGTTTGATATACTGAATTGCTTAAATTCTTCTGTTTTTCATCATTTTTGTTTTCCACAACAGTAAAAGCAGAATTCTATTCATAAATCTTTGGTTCTACAACACAATATTGACAAGAGGCCATTAGCAAACTTGGAGTGAGGTAAAACAACCCTTAGGTTATTTTCATACGGAAAAATACACCCTTAGATTTCTGCCACATATTTTGGTTTTAATAACAGTATTCAGGTTTTACTATTTTTTTAAGATGTAGATAATCCATGTCCTGGCTCCCAATGTTTTTCCCATGCTGAATATGCACAGAAAAAGGGGAAAGGCACCTATTTATTCTGCCTGTACATCATCTGGTATATAATCAGATAAGTACAGCTGGTCTAAGTTATACATTTTCTTCCATATAGTAATAATAATAATAATCTTTATTTCTATAGCGCCAACATATTCCGCAGCACTTTACAAATTCAAGGGTAAACATACAGTCATTACACATTAAAAGTACTTACAACTGAGACACAAGGTGTGAGGGCCCTGCTCGTGAGAGCTTACAATCTATTAGTAATATGGACCATGCTGGTATAACCTGTGCATCTTCTGGTATATAATGATATATGTACAGCTGGTATAAGTTATACATCTTATTCTATGTAGTGATATGGACCAGGCTGGTATAACCTGGACACCTTCTGATATATAATTAGATATACAGCAGGGATAAGTTACACATCTTCTATATAGTGATATGCACCATGCTGGCATAACCTGGGCATCTTCTGGTATATAATTTTAAAAGTTATACATCTTCTTCTATTTAGTGGTATGGACCATATTAATATAACCTGGACATCTTTTCTATATAATTATATATATTATATGTACAGCTAGTTTAAGTTATACATCTTTTATATAGTAATATGGACCATGCTGGTATAACCTGGACATCTTCTGATATATAATTATATATTCTGCTGGTATGAGTTATACATCTTCTTCTATATAGTGATATGGACCATACTGGTATAACTTGGGCATCTTCTGCTATATAATTATATAGATAAATCTTATAATAGTTATACATCTTCTTGTATATAGTGGTATGGAGCATGCTGGTATAACCTGGGCACCTTCTGTATATAATTATATATGTACAGCTGGTATGAGTTATACATCTTCTTGTATATAGTGATATGCACCATGTTGGTATAACCTGGGCATCTTCTGGTATATAACTATTGTAAGATGGCAGCCGGAAAGGTCTGCAATGGTGTATATATTCCGCCGGGTTTCTGCATGCACAAGGATAAACGGATGGCAAGCGACTTCAAAGGAGAAGAAAGTCGTATGGTCCCGCCACTGGTAGGTGGCAGTTACGTGTCACCAAGGTACTGGCCTTGGTGAGGTAGGAACCGTTGTTTTCTGTTGTCAGCTGCGATATGTAGTTGGCACATGTTTAACAACTAGTATAGCTGTTGGAAAAAAGCTTACTCCGGGACAGCTCTTACTGGGAGCAGTCAAAGTGTTGGGTGGGTGACTGCTCCCCCAGGTTCCAGTCCAGAGTTTGGCTGCCTTATATAAGTCAGCTAGTCAGCTGACTAGGTGGCTGTTACCCAAGGCAAAAAAATTTTGATCTGAGAGATTGCGGACTGGAGAGAGGCAAGATCTCCCATACAGCCACGGCTGGGTTTAAGGTGTAGTGAGGATAACTACCTTTGTACTAGCCAGTGCTCAGACGAGCAGGAGTTTATTTCATTTGTTTTGGTTTTACGTTTTTCACCTGTTGCCACTGTCTTGTTTGCACGTGTGCCAATAAAATACGGAGCAACCGTATTTGGACTATAAATCTGTCTGAGTCTCTGTCAAACTGGACTTTTGCTACGATCCCAGAGCGGTTGCGGCTCACATATGGTGGAGGTATGCGAAGGGCATCTTAAAGGGACAGACAGAGTGAGTGTGGTGACCCATGTCCTGGGTGAAAGCTGCAACTACGCCACAGGACGGAGCTGCTAAAATGGAGGAACTGATCAAGCAGTTGGTTCAATCAAACCTCAGACTCCAACAAGCAGTTACTGCACAACAGGAGGCCACTGCATATCAAAAACAGGTGCACGAAGAAGCGGTCAAGACCCAAAGTGAGACCAATCGTCTGCTGCTGCAGGTGCACCAGGCCACGGCCACAGAACAGCACAGTATGAACCAGGCTCTGCAAGCCTTAACAGAGAGACAAGGGATGCCTCAGGGGTTGCAGCCGGCACCCCATCAGCTGGTGCAGAGGGCGCTGACAAAAATGACCACGGAGGACGACATTGAAGCCTACTTGGTCACGTTTGAAAGAATCGCTTAGGGGGCCCAGCGGCCCCAAGACCAGTGGGCTGTCGTGTTGGCACCCTTCCTGACAGGTGAATCCCAAAAAGCGTATTTTGACCTGCGAGTCCAGGATGCCAGGGTGTATAAAAGGCTATAGGAGGAAATACTGGCCCGGCTTGGCGTTACCTTGGCGGTTCGGGCACAGTGAGTCTTCACCTCGGAGTACGATGCAAAGAAACCAGCGAGGTCCCAGATGTACGACCTATACCACCTTACCAGCAAGTGGCTGCAGCCAGAGGAGCTCACACCGGCCCAAATAGTGGAACGGGTCGTATGCGACCGATTCGTCCGTGCTCTTCCGGTGAGGATACAGCGCTGCTTGGGATACTCCGACCCAAAAAGTGTGGACGACATAGTGTCCATAGTGGAGAGATTTACTGCCACCGAGGACTTCCTTCAGGACTTACCTACCCCTGGGAATCAGAAGAGGCCGGCATACGGTAAGACTGTTCCTGCTGCTGGGGGGTATAGACTGTATCCTAAGGAGGGTGGCACGTTTCCAGAGCGTCCCAGTAAACTGGTGCCAAGTCCCAGAAAGGACGTAAGCGTTCGGGCCCCGCAGCCAGATAGTGTGCTGGCGCTGCCATGGACTGGGACATATTGCTAAAAATTACCCGGTACATCCCGAGGCCATGGAGTGTGACTTCGGGTCTTATTTTGCCAGGCCTGTTTGTGCTGCTCACAGGGACAACATGAGCGACCGGCAAGTATGTCCGGTGCAGATAAGAGGCCATTCTGTGATGGCCTTAATGGACTCTGGAAGTCTGGTGACATTAGTCCGTGCCAACTTAGTGGACTATGAGAAACTCCAGACCCATTGCATAGGGGTGATTTGCATACATGGGGACACTAAGGACTATCCTACAGCAATCGTCACGATAGAGACTCCATGCGGGTCCGTGAGCCATGAAGTCGGCGTTGTAAAGGACTTAATGCGCCATGTGATAATAGGCCGTGATTTTCCCTTGTTTTGGAATGTATGGGAGAAAAGGCAGGCCAAGGTGTGTAAACAATGTGTGTCTAAAGTGTGTGAACCTGTAAATGCTGTGACAGGGGTATCAGAGGGTCCTGATAGCTTTCCCTTAGTGGTCCTGGCTGGAGACTCGGAGGAAAATCCCCCTGAGGTTGAGTTTTCCACCTTACAGGTCGCCAAAGGTAACTTTGGGACGGAACAATTAAGGGATCCAAACCTAGCAAATGCCTGGAGGAGTGTTAAGGTCATAAATGGGGTATGGCAAGAACCTGACACCAATTTGGGGTATCCACATTTCGCAGTACATAATAATCTCCTTTACAGGGTAAAGAAAACCCCATCTGAGGTTGTGGAACAACTTGTAGTGCCACAGTCACATGTACGCATGGTCTTGGAGCTGGGTCATTCACATGTGCTTGGGGGGCATTTAGGGGTGGACAAGACCAAGGAGCGCATTGAGCGAAATTTTTATTGGCCCGGTATATATAAAGCGGTAGAGGATTTTTGTCAGTCCTGTCCAGAGTGTCAGGTTAATACCCCTCGGCCACACCTCCGTAACCCCCTAGTTCCGCTCCCGATAATTGAAGTGCCATTTGAGCGCATTGCTATGGACCTTGTAGGGCCACTTCCTAAGTCAGCCAGGGGCCACCAGCACATCTTGGTGGTGCTAGACTATGCCACCCGTTATCTGGAAGCCATCCCACTCAAACACCTCGTCTAAAGTGATTGCAAGGGACAGGGTTCCCAAAAGAAATCCTCACTGATCAGGGCACCCCGTTTATGTCCAAGATTATGAAGGAGCTGTGTCGCCTCTTAAATATTACACAACTACGAACCTCAATATATCACCCCCAGACTGACGGCCTGGTGGAGAGGTTTAACAGGACATTGAAGGGGATGCTAAAAAAGGTGGTCAACAAGGATGGGAAAGACTGGGACCGGTTATTGCCATACTTTGTTTTCTATAAGGGAGGTTCCGCAGGCTTCCACAGGGATTTCACCATTCGAACTGTTATATAGTAGACATCCCCGGGGGCTATTAGATATAGCTAAGGAGACCTGGGAACATGAGCACACGCCTCACCGCAGTGTCATCGAGCATGTGGCTGAGATGCAAGATAGGATTGCTGCAGTAATGCCAATTGTGAGAGAGAATATGCAACAAGCGCAGGAAGCGCAAGCCCGAGTATATAATAGGTCTGCAAAGGTAAGGTCCTTTCAGCCTGGTGACCGTGTGTTGGTGCTAGTTCCAACAGCGGAAAGTAAATTCCTGGCAAAGTGGCAAGGTCCTTATGAGGTCCGAGAAAAAATCAGCGAAGTAAACTATAAAGTATATCAGCCAGGGAAAAGGAAGCCGCTCCAAATTTATCATGTGAACCTGCTCAAACCTTGGAAGGACAGGGAAGCTCTCATTGGTGTAAGTAAGCCTAGGGAGGTCGCTAGTAAGGAGCTACCAGAAGTCCATATCTCCGACTCGTTGTCAGCAGTTCAAGTACAAGAGGTAAAGGAGTTCCTGGGGAAAAATACAGATGTGTTTTCCGATTTACCAGGTAGAACCAGTCTCATCAAGCATGAGATAGTAACAGAGCCAGGCCAAAAGGTGAGGCTAAGGCCCTATCGGGTGCCCGAAGCCCAGAGACAGGCCATCTCGGAGGAGGTACAAAAAATGCTGTCACTAGGGGTTATAGAAAGGTCACAGAGTGGGTGGTCAAGCCCCATAGTACTCATTACTAAACCCGACGGCAGCATAAGATTTTGCAATGACTTCAGGAAATTAAATGAGATTTCAAAGTTTGACGCATATCCTATGCCAAGAGTGGATGAGCTTATAGAAAGTTAGGGCGCCAGATACATCACAACTCTGGACCTAACTAAGTGCTATTGGCAGGGTCCACTTACCACAGCAGCAAGGGAGAAAACAGCCTTTTCCACGCCCGAGGGCCATTTCCAATATGTCGTGCTCCCTTTTGGCCTCCACGGTGCCCCTGCCACGTTCCAGAGATTAATGGATCTCGTCTTACAGCCCCACAGAAATTATGCGGCCGCCTATCTAGATGACGTGGTCATCTTCAGCACAGACTGGGAATCCCATCTGGCGAAGGTCCAGGCGGTCCTGGACTCCATTCGGGAGGCGGGCTTGACGGCAAACCCCCAACAATGTGCTATAGGTTGCGAGGAGGCCCGTTACCTGGGGTACAATATTGGTCAGGGAGTTATCAAGCCACAGTTGGAAAAAATTGAAGCTATCAAAAATTGGCCTAAACCTATGTCAAAAAAACAAGTCAGCGCCTTCTTAGGAATCGCTGGATACTACAGAAGGTTTGTTCCAAACTTTGCCACAATTGAAGCTCCTCTCACAGACCTCACAAAAGGGTCTAAATCCTCAATGGTAAAATGGGATGAGAAGGCAGAGGAAGCTTTCCGTAAGTTAAAAGAAGTGTTGACTTCCGGTTTTGGCACCGCCATGGAATGAGCGGGTGAACTGAGCTCCCGGGTGGCGGATCCTTACCAGCAAAATTAGATCTACTACGGACACCTGTCTCTGGTCCCCACACTACTACAAGGGTCCGGAACCTGCGGCGAAGTAGGAGAAGCCCGCACTAAAGACGGACATCGCTTGCCGGGCCCTCAGAGCAGCCCAACGCACAGACCGACGCAGTGAAACGAAGGGAGGCGAGCCCCCACCGCGCAGCAGCTAGCGTCACGGGCACTGAAGCCCCCAAGCTCCGGAACAGAGAGCCCGGCATATTCCCGCGGCCCAAAGGTACAGCAGGAGAGAAGTTACCTCAAGCGATCACCCCAGGACGAGCCGCGCTCCAACGAGAACTTCCGAGACCCGCCCGGAGTCCTGCGGAGCAGTGAAGACTGCGCAGACGGGCGGGAGAAAGGAGAACGACCAGGAGTGAGCTGAGAGTCCCGCAGGGGGTGAGTCTGCGCTTCCCTAGCCCGATCTCCCCACTCGCTAGCGGCAAGGCAGCCGTTCTCAGGTGCCCCCGCAGACAGACATCCATAAAAAGCCCGCGAAAATCTCCCGCTGCGGAGAGAAGAGAGTTTGGCGCCCATTTTAACAGCAGCTGGCGCCACAGTCCCCTCAGGGGAAAGCAGGACCGGCCACTACAGTAGTACCCGCACATACCTTAGAGAATCTGCTCCTGATGCCTGATTCCTGACAAGCAGGTACCTGCCAGCATAAGGACTTAAGACCCCTTGCAACCCGCATCGTCTGCAGAACCTAACGAGAGCAACTTAAACAACACTCTCACCTCTGAAGCCAAGGTCCTGCAAGCTTACCCATACAAAGGGGGACAGAAAAACCTCCTACCGTATAATCAACTGAACCGAAAGCCTACATTGTATGACATGTAAAGTGACCCAAGAATTTGAGGAAGCTGCTTGACACATCCTGTCGCTGTCCCTCTCCCCCACTTCAAGCAGGAAAGTGAGAGAGGCCCTCTACTCTACCCCTGCATACATAGGTGGTCTGAACCAAGGGCCAATACCCGTAAGCAGTCTGGTGCACCAACTTGGTGCATGGAAAAGTACCTCAGCAAAATGGGACGCTACAAGACCAATAAAGCACCCACTAAAAATGATAAGCCCCAGCTACCAACCCCTCCAGACCTAGTGTCTCAGGAAGACAGACAAGAGGCCACGGAAGAGATGTTCTTCTTCTCGATGCCTGACCAAGCTCCCTCTTCAACTCTACCAGAAGAATCCCGCCTTACACTTCCAGTGCCAGTGGACCTCCAGCCAGCATCAGCTAATAGCGGGAATCAACCCGACCAACCAACCTCTGACTTCAAACTTATCGTGGCAGAGGTGGCAAAACAAATATCCGCTGACCTGCAATCCTCCTTGATGGCGTCTGTAGCAAGAATGATAGCCCAAGTGAAAACTGATGTCAAACATCATGCTGAAAGGCTGGACGAGAACGATCTGCAAATCCAATCCTAACAATGAAGTGTTTAAGGGCCCGTTCTCAA